>JANHGN010022489.1:0-39366 GCA_024605025.1 Megaceryle maxima | reverse complement strand
CCTCCCCCTCCCCCTCCCCTGTCCCCCTTGCCGCCTTCCCCGACGTCTCCACCGCTGCTGGGGCGGAAGGGGCTGCTGCTGAATGACTGCGCCACGTTCCAGTGCTGCGGCTGCTGGACGGTGCTGGGCGACTCGCTGCAGCTGTGCGCGCAGGAGCAGCGGCTCGGGATCCTTGTCTGCCTCAGTCAGTTCTCCCCTGGCGGCCGCGGGGGAGCTGGGCGAGGAAGGGAAACTGGGCTGGCCCCCGCGGGGAGCTGGGGGGAAACCGGCCCCGTGTTGCGCGGCCGCCGACCCCGTAGGGCAGCCGACCTTAGGGGTCTGGGCTGGGCTTCGTGTTAGGTGTCCTGAGGCCGCAGGGTGGGAGGGGGCAGCAGGGGTAGGGTCTCGTTTTTAGTGGGTCTCTTTCCATTCAGAAGTTACAAAGGATGTGGTCTGGACGAAGTCGCTCTTGGTCGGGCTCGAAGGAACCCTCCTGGGATGGTGCGTAGCTCACCTCGCTCTTGCTTGTGGCATCTGGCCTACATGGACAAAAACGGGCTTCTGCAAACCTGGGAGCCAGGAGCTCCTCTGGGTTGCGCACTGGGGTTTCTGGGCTTGGTAAACTCTGAAGTGTTGTTTGTGCCTGTGTTTCATCATTTTGGATGGAAAAACCTTTTGTAGGTATGTGGCTTTCATTTTTGTCACAACAGTTTTGCTGCTCTAACCTTTGTTGGTGGAGAGGAATACCTGAACAATGCAGTAAAAGACAACCTAGCCTTTAGGTGTCTGTCTTCTGCTCCTTTGCTAAAAGGTCTAGTACTGAAATTAAAGCATCTCTGAGTTTTGGGTTTGTTGTATTGTTGGGGTTTTTTTATATACTGAAAATTACTAATTTCTGGTCCTCTTCACAAGCCTATGGTTAGCAACAGGTTTGGTAACTCTGGGTTTAAGGTGATGGGAAGGGTGTAAATATCACTAGAGGACTTACAAAAGCAGTAGTTTGTTTAACTGACGTTTAAAGACTATTTTACAAAGTGTAAGGGCTGGGAAATTATAAAATAGAATACTTGCTTTTCCCCCTGCATGATGTAATAATCAGTTTTATCAGCAGGAAATTGTACATTTACAACCTGGCGTGGGCATTATTTTACCAACTAAATTATGTTTCAGAAGTATAGCCTAAATCACTCTATGATGTTAAGACATCTATTTTCTTCCTCCATTGCAACTTTACTCATTATGGAGATTATTTCTTTAATAACATGCACAACTTCCTACGTTCACGTTCTCTCTGTAGGTATTATTTCTTTAGGGAGAAAGTATTCTTACATTTTGGTTTGCTGTCCTGGTAGAACTGAAGATTTTATATCCTCTGACAAACATGCAGCATCTATGGTTTCAGAAGCTTCTGCTGAATAGTCTTTTTCCCCTTCTCATTTCAGTACCTACTATGCACTATCCTGTCAGTCATGTGGCATGGTTGTGGGCTTCATTCTTTATTCCGCCACCAGAGACCTGGCGTATCTCCGCGGCTTCTTCTGTTTCTTCACAGATAGCATCCTCTGGTGAGTAGATTGTAGTCTTATGGCCCATGGGGAACTCAAAAGTTGTTATGGTGTGCAACTAATCTACCGGTAACAAAAAGCGGCTTCACTTCTGACTGAGCGCATTGGTGTGGGATTTTAATGTCCTCTATATTTAAATTGTTTGTGTTGCATGACTGCAGCTGTTTGGCCTCGCATTTCTTCGGTCTCCTCATGTAACATCAGGGTTTAAATTTAGTTGCTTGTGGTACTGAAATCTTTCAGTTCTGGATTTACTTAGCTAATCTAAGGTACCAAAGTAGCTCTGTGCTAGAATGAGGACTTGACTGCAGAAACTGTAAATCACTTATAGCTAGTGGTAAAAAGCTCTTTGGATTTCAAAGTAAAATCATGAAAATATTAAAACCACAATGAAGTATTGACTGCTTTTGGCAACAACTTTGTACTTTCTTTTAATTATCTTAAATAATCTGTCTAAACAATGAATGCAACTAATGGGTTTTTACCCCCATCCCCTCTTATTTTCCAGCTATTTCTTAAAAAAGAAAAAGGTAATAAAAGCTTCCAAGGTGAATTTTCCTGTTGTGAACTTAAAGGAAAAACTGCACAATGTAAGGTTTCTACATTAATTTTTATGGAAAATATTTTTTGAATGCTGATGATTTTGGATATTAGTCCTAACATATTGATACAATTACTGGTTTTGTGTTTTTGTTTTTTTTTTTTTCCTTCAAAGTGTGTAAGATGGAGAAAATACCGACTTACAATACAGTGACTGACTTAAATATGTAAGATGTACAAAATGTTTTCTAGAACCACTTACCTGCAAAACATATCCACTACTAGCTAATTTTCTGGCAGAAGTTTGTTAACCTTTTTTCCCCCCCAAAAGTGCGCAGATAAAAAAAATCATTTAGTCAGACTTTGCCTAAGTATTACTCCTTGTGTTGTCCCTAGAACTGTTAAGTCATTGTTGAAGAATTTTAAAAAGAGCAAATTGCTAATTTGGAAGGGATTCTAGCCCAGTTGTGTTTATGGCTAGCTATGCTTAAAACAGCATGGCAGTATTTACTTGTAGTTTCAGAGACAATGCTGAAATGTCTCTGCTTTTTTGTTGTTTAAATGGGATGTTCTTTTCTGTAGCCCGGTAGTTGTTAACTTAGCCAACTGTCTGTCCCATAGCTTGGATAAAGTTACTGTGTGCAGGAAACAGCCAGTGGATCCAGCATTTATGTGTTGTTAATTACTGGTGTTTAGTTTCTGTTATAAGCATGGAAATGGGCCCATGACATTTCTTAAGTTTTGTTCTCTTTAAAGTCATCTTCCAGTGTCTTACCGTAAGATCAGAGTGCTTTTATAGGTCAAGTGAGGATAAGATGCAAAAGTCTTATCCAGGCAAGACTTCTAAAGTTATCTTTTTCTGAAGTTGAAAAATGGTAGCACTTCATTGCAAACATGAATTATGTGAGTGTGGAGAGTTTGCTTGTTGACTACAAGTGCAAGAATTTTGTCTTTGCTTTTAGAGACATAATGTCCTCAGGATTTTACTCTCCTTTAGATGGGTTAACTTAAACCCCAGACTCTGGAAATAGTGTTTTTGAGGGACTGTCCCCATGTATTCCTAAGCTGATGATGAAATAGTTTGTTCAGATACTGTCAAAAAAGGTCTCTGGCTGTGTAAAAACTTGCAATGACTTAACTAGGCAAGATTTGATTTGCCGTACTAAGTCTCCTTAAGTAGAATACTTCCATACATCTCTCAAGGGGCTGTGCTAGCACACATTTGTCCGTCTCATCTTTGTAGTGCAGGCCTCTGATTTGGGTGCCAGTTTTGACTGCACTACACATGCAGTGTAGAGATTAAAGCCTGGTATGATTTTCCATCTTGAATGTCAGCTGCTTTTTACCCACTGAAAAGTGGTGTGGAGATCATTCAATAGTCCAGTGTTAGGACACTTTTTCTCTAGTTTTTTATACTCTTATTTCTCTCTTTTTCTAGCTGAAAGAAAAGCTTGTGAAGGCCCACATTCGCATAGAATTGCTGATGAAGCAGCTGGAGGAACTGACACAGAAGAGTGATGTGGCAGAAAAGCAGAGCTCTGCATTAGAACTAGTTAGCCTACCACCAGGATATGCAATAGTCAGGGTCAACCAATAATAAGCCATTTTCAAGAACTGCTGGGGTTGTTTCTGCATCTCCGCTGAGTTTGTTCAGTATGATGAAATAATGTGCCGAAAGAGGTTTGAGTGTTGATCTGTCACTTCATCTGTATACAGAAGGAACCAGTGCTGAAGTGCATCCCTTCAGTCTAAGGGGAACACCCAAAAACCTGACATACAGAAGTTGTGCTTGGAGAAGTTAATAGCTCACCCATGCAGCACGTTGCTCTGGGAACACTGCTCTGCTGAAGTTGTGCTGCCTTCAATTGGCCAGTCAAGATGTTTCATGAAAAAAATACCTAATGGGTACACATTAGCATTTCTCTCTGGTTTGAATGGGTTCTGCTTCTTTCCAAACATTTAGAAAGTAATCTGATGAAAAGGAAGCCCTTGTTATTGGGACAGAATGTCTTTTTCCCTAATTCTTTTTGACCAACTTAATTCCAGTGATGCACTTTGCTACTTCCTATTACACATACATATATGATTGGCAGATTGCACTCTCCATTGCTGCCGATGCCAGTACTCCCTATGTTTCATGGCCTGCATTATTTTATTTGTAAAATAACTCAAGTAATGGGCTTGGAGCAGAGGGAACAGAACTCACTGCAAGGCCCCTAGGAGGCTTTAGATAGGCAGTTGGTACCTCTACTACTACTACTGTTCACTGTAGTTGTTCTGGGTTGTGTCAGTTCATTCCAATGAAGCAGTAGCAGTATCAACAGCTGTTCTGCAGGGAGAGGATGGGCACACTCTCTTAAATTACAATACTATTTATATTATTTTTGTTTGTTTCACAAATTTGACAAGCAAAAGTGGAAAAATACAGTACTTTTCAATGACTGCTGAATTCAGGGTATCGAAAGTAAGTACCTGAAATAAATGCGATACTCTCATAAGATCTGTTTCATTGCCTGTAACAATGTTATCCTCTCTAAAAGGAGCGCTATCTGGAACCCTTACCTGGAAGGTGTTTCTTAACAGTTGTCACCGTATAGGCATGTACAGTTTGGATTTGCTGTCTTTGATTACTTCATTATTAAAGCCAGATTATTTTTTTTTAAGTTGTGTTGTGACTTCGGCATTATGTTTAAGCACCTGCTGGTCCTAAGCTGGGGTCTTGGGACTCAGCTCATTTTGTGCAAGCATCTCCCTATCTTGGGTAAATGTTTTCCATTGCATAACTTCACCTTTGTGTTACTTTTTAAGTGACAGCCCTTTTGTTGTTGCATGTGTCTAAGAAACACAATAACAGGACTACTTACTTTTGCCTAGTCATTCTGGTTTCTGCATTGAGACTTGTTTCTAGCTATGTACTTTACATCTATACTGTGTATAAGTGTGCTAAATTGTCTGGATTCATTTAGTTGTGTCCACACAGAAAAGAAAGCTGTCAATTACTTTTTTTTTTATCTTTACAGTTGTAAAGAAGAAACTTTAAAGAGATGAAATTCAGAAATATATATTGTGCAGATCCCTGGTAATGCCATGTGAGTCAGAAGCCCACTTATTTTCCTTAGATTGTTTGCAGAGGAAAAAAAAAAGTTTATCTAGCTTGAGTCCTGGTTCATTATATAGCATTAAATGTAACGATTCCTTGTTTTACATTACTTAGCATGAATTTAAACAAATAAGGAGTATGTGCTAAAGAGTATCTGGTGAATTTTTAAACTACACTTCCCTAACCTTGGGGAGGACCTCTGTTCTGTTGAGTCAAGCTCTGAGCCTTTGTGTCTCTTTGTCAAATTCTGTATTTTCTTGGCACTATTGCCTGCTGTACCTTCTGACACTCTCAGGAGTACAGTGTTCTAAGAAAAATCCATTTTAAGAAGAAAGCCATGTAAAATAAATGCATTATCTTCAGTGATTTGAGATGAACTTTTACTGCAATACAACTTGCATTGGGGTGCATTTTGATTTAAGTGATGCTTATAAACTCTTCATGAAAGATTCAGGGTTTGCTCCCATAGCCTGTCCCAGAGTGAAATTCCTCTTAACCTACAATTGATCAGTGAATATTTATTTTTCTTTTAGTGGGGAACCCCATCTCCTCTAGGCATTGTTGAGAGATGTGTTGTGGCTTTAGGTGGAGCCAGGGCCAGTCTGCACTGGGAGGGATGGATTCTCTCTTTAAATCAATACCAACCACTTAGAAAGCAAAGTCTCAAGGTCAGGCTTTCTTATGTTAGGTAACTGGTAGCTGTCTTCCCTGGAATCTATAGACAGTCCAGCTAGAAAATTAAACAAATTAACAAAGTTGAACTTGCTACTGAATTAACACTCAAGACTGTGAATCTCCTATAAGCTAGGGCAAGGGTTAGCAGTCCTTAACAGGTTCTGGAAAGCTTGTAGCAGGCTTGAGAGCCATGGCTTTTTCAGCACAGTCCTCCTGAGGTGCCATTGAGACGCTGCATTAACAGTGCTTCCCAAAACTGCTTTCAACAGCAACTGCAAGGCAAGTTGTGCCTCCCTGCAGGCTGTAATATGCCCAGCCCAGCAAGAGTTTTTCAGAAATGTAGTTGCCAAAACAATAAACCATCCACATCTATGAAATGTTTTTTTTTTCTGAGGGGCTTGCTTATTACTTTTTAGCAATCTATACAAGCAACAGAAGCTTTTGCTACCATCTAAAACAACGCTTGAAGCTTTTAATCTCATAAGTTGCCCATCTTTCTAAAAGTGTAGTAACATTTTTTCTTTAGATGCCTTCCAAGAAGTCAGAGGCATTTGTGCCTGAAGTCTGGTGGAACAGATGGCTCCAAAGCAAATAGCCAGCATTTGTGACTTGAGCTCAACTGTTAAGTTTTTATAAAGGTACAGCAGTGGAGTGCACAGTAAGTTCATTAATTCGACTTGTGAACAAATGACACACCCAGTTTTAGTGCATTCTCAGCCTGTGCTGCTTTATTGCTAAAAAAATTTGTATACAGGTGCAGAGTTTCCAAGTTCGTTTTTAAACAGTTCCTCTTTACAGTGTCAAAAGAATAAAATCTTATCTTGAAATCCTCAAAGATGCATAGATATAAAAGCAAGCTGCCTTTTGGAAAAACATCAGAATTTGCAGGGAGACACTCGTTCACTGTTACCATGTAAAATACATGTGCAATGAGAATACATAGTTCCTAGTGAAACCAATAATTTCCTCCACGAGTCCCTATGAGCGTGCCATCAGAAGTTCAGTTTAAGTATTTTCTAGCCTGTTTTTTAAGTACTAAGATGATTTTTAAGAAGCTATAACTAATACTTCTCCTTTGCAGTTATACTTTTCAGTAGAAGGATATAGTCACTGACATCCTAAAGGAGCCTATTCCCCAGGTTCTATATCAAAGGGAATAAGCATTAACAAAGGATACAACTACTTACTCATCACACAAAATAAAATGTATTTAACAGGGCTTAAAAGCATGCAAAGTGTTCTAAAAGAATACATGCTAAGAATTAGGTGACCATGGTTTAGCGCTGGGCTAAACTTGTTTTACAGATTCCCTTTTGCTTGAAGAAGTTGGCTCAAAGGATTTCATTTAGTCTTAACTTCTGATACTGTAATATAGTTACATTCTCTTATTCCTAGCTTCATTTGGCAATTCTGTATCTAGAAAGAGCATTCATAAGAAAAATGCAACCCCCGTTCTAAACCCAAATCACAGTGATTAGTGGATAGTTGGCTATGAAGTATGAACAGGAGTTAACTTGACACACAATTTCTTCCTCCAAGACGCTTATTCTTCCTATTTAAGAAAGAGAACTGAGCCTCTGAACATGGAGTAATGTCCTGCACAAGTTAAGCCCACCTACAAAATTAAGCTAAGCTAGAAGTATGGAATTCTGCAGTAACAAGCTAGTATTCTACATGTTTGAGTACAGGTTTAAACTTGGAAAAGTATTAGTGATACAGGCTATGCCACACAGTCTTTTATTATTTTCAAACTGCCAGCAGAAATTCACCACATTATCCACTGAAAGACTTGGGAAATATCACAGAGAACACACTAAAAGTTTACAGAAAGATGGCACCCAAATTCCCTTTTATGTAATAAGCAAAATAAAGAAAAAAGACTATTGCAACCTGTGTTGCAGAAGATAATGACCTTCACTGATCAAATCTCATTTTCTGTTTTTAAAAATCTCTTTAAAGAACTTAAAAAATATACAAGATTACCAGTATTTTCAGGCTCATTCCTGCAGGTGCCATTATTGCTGGCTGGTACCAGTATGCTTCAGTACAGCTGCCTATGTGGCTAGAGAGTTACCTGAAAATACTGTCTATTAAAAAGCTATTCAACACCTGAAATATATGTACTGTGCTTATTAATTTCAGTCTTCTCCAAATGATTTCTCTCACCACACCCAAGCTTACTACCTACTGTCTGGCAAGTACTACACTCAATTTGAGTCTGTGGTTTCCATTACTTGTTTTTCTGTGTTGTTTTGAGTTTGGTGGTTTGTTTAGTTTTTTTTTCCCCACCAGTTGCTCCCCCCTGCACCTTGTAAGAAACTCTGCACCTTTTTCCTTGCTACAGCTGCAGCAGGTGAGAAACCTCATCTCGCCCCTAAACATGCTTAGTTCATGCCCTGCTTTTTACATGCTCAGGGCACTAATATGAACCAGACAAGAGGTTATAAAGGCGAGTTCTGCTGATCCTGGTTCCTGATTTACAGTTTTGGTGCCATGCTTCTGTCCCTATCTGTACATTCTGCCCCTTTCTCTACAGAGGCAGCACATTCTCTAAAAAAGAAAAAAAAAAAAAAAACAAACCCAAAAACACCCACAATGTGAGAATCAAAGCAGGACGTTCAAGCTATTGGTATATTAATTCCTATTGCTTCATTATGTATAAATGCATATCTCAATTTACTGGTAATAACTACATTACACTAGACATTTTGAATCATGCATAATTAGAATACTAGCTCTAAGATTTGGTTTGTGGGCCTGTGCTGCTTTCCTTCAGTTTCTCTGTGCAGTTCTTCATGCCTAAGGCATTACAAACTAGCTGCCTTTTATTTGACCTGCAAACACACTTATTTGGAGGGTAAGTGGAGAGAAGCAAACAGGGTTTACATAGGACACACTACACAGTAAGTTATAACAGTAAACTACCTTTTATCTTTAAC
This sequence comes from Megaceryle maxima, assembly GCA_024605025.1. Classification (NCBI taxonomy): domain Eukaryota; kingdom Metazoa; phylum Chordata; class Aves; order Coraciiformes; family Cerylidae; genus Megaceryle; species Megaceryle maxima. The sequence continues at coordinate 30,568 of JANHGN010022489.1, read as the reverse complement.
CTTAGATGTTGTAAAGCCTTAGGGAATCTGCCTATATTTCTGAGCCTGTGTACCAGGTTAAGCCAGAAATACTCTGCTTATATCACGAACACTGACTCTTTCAAACTCGGGAGAAGGTGCAGAGCACACTGAAAGGGAAGAGACAATAGAATCCATGGTTAGTGTTCTGCACCGTTAGATGAGACACCCTGGTTCAACTGTTGGCTTTTATGTGCCAGTCAAAGCGCTACAGGGGCAAAATGCTGGATCATTCAGTAAAAGAAATCCAATGGAATCTGACTTGAACTGCCATTATGCAGCTCTGTACCTCAACAAGCAGCAGGATTATTGGATTTGGAGGAAGACCAGACAGTTTCCTAGGGATGCAGGAAGCAGTTATTTCTAAGATTAGTTACCAATCAAAACCTGTTCTTCTCTTCCCTATTTTTCCCTTCTCTGCCCAGTTCTTGATAATGTAATAGTTGTGTAAAGTGTCGAGTTCTGAAGCTCAGTACCACTTCTTTTCACTATCAATGAGTCTTTGCAAGACTTTTTCTTATGCCCTAAATTTGATAAATTAACCTCAGTTGTGAAGGTGCAGCTCCCAACCCAAGTACTGGACAGACCTGCAGCAGCAGCACTACTGGGCATGGAAACACCAAACACTTGTATCATCTGGGTTTAGTACTGCTAAAGGAGGCGTGTCAGTACTGGTCACTACACCGTTGACATCCTAAGCTGAAATGTGGTAGCACCTCCACCTAGTTTCAGAAGCAGTGAAATCCAGGGGGTTGGAGCAAAAGTCATGCCACAGTACAAGAGCTGAAAGGTAAAGGGATTCCTTTTGTTGCTGTCAATAGCAATTTCTAGTCTATATTCTATAGAATACAGATCGTTGTAAAAACTCTGAAGTGGGAAGAATATGCAGATAGCTTGCCTGGCTACATCAGCCTTGATTTCCTCCCCTCCTCCTCTGAATAAAGCCTTGAAGAATTCTGTTCAGCCATGAAGTTCATACTTCTGAAGTATCAACATCACCATGTTTCCATTATTATTTCATTATTATGTAAATGTACTTGCTGACCACAGACTAGAATAAATTTATAATTTCTCTAATGTAATCAGGTAGCAATCAAATTAAGGTCCCCTATGGCCAGCTTCCAATTTTATCAATAATTCAATAGCTGGAATTTAAGCTGATTACAACCTTCCAGATCAATTAGCTTTTGATATACATATTGCATATTAGCCAACACTTAATTTAGACATTCTCATGCTTATCTTGGTTACTTTATACTGTAAAAATGCTCACAGCCCTCATAGTCCCATTATCAACTTCTGAAGAGTCAAAGGGCTTCACCTCCATCATTTCAAAACATTATAAGCTTCTGTTCAGCTGTAAATTACAGTCCAAATTACCTCAGCTCTCCAGATTAAATTCAGTCCGATAGATCTAAACCTCTGATGAAATAATTCTGTTCAGAATACATTCTCTTGGGTCATATTGTCTCTATAGACTACAAAACTACACTGAAAACAGTGTCAACTATGGACATTTTCAAACTCCTGGGGCTCTTTTATGTAACCCTTTGATAGCTAATACTCTGCTGGATGCAGAGGCTACAGCTGTAGATCAATAACCCTTTGCGTTACCAGAGGCTTTCACAGCACTTGTCCCTGCAAAACTTCAGGCATCAACAAAAATCAATTATGGTCTGAAACAGTGTTTAGCAAGACTAAAAATATTTTTTGCTATAAAGTAACATTTTTAGAATTCTACAATTGTCCTTAGGATGTACACGTTTTAAGTGTCAAGTGTTCTCTAATTTTATTTTATTTTTTAATTTTAAGACCATCTCAGATCAGTCTTTTTAAACAAAGAAAGCAAAAAGTACTTCCCACAATAAAAGCTTCTAACTTCAGAATCTATTTCTCTTCACAGTCCAGTATTTGGAAGGGGTTTGTTTCTTCTCAGAGAAACAAAGCAAGTGCTAGACTACAAAAAAAAAAAAAAAAAAAGAGAGAAACAAGAAAAGAAAAAAAGAGGAGAGGGAGAGGGAAAAGGGCACTTCAGCTATCCTTCCAAAAAGAACTGTCTGCCCTCCCCCCACCCCTCACTGACAGTGCTTCAGATGTGAAAAAGCTTTTTTTTTTTTTTTTTTTTTTTAATATAGGTACATTAACTAAGTATTCAAGTGCCAAATTCCCTCCAATAAGAGGAACGTAAGAGGAATTCACCCATCTTCTTAGGAAGAGACTCCTCACACAACTCCCTGCAGCACAGAGCGCCACAAACTTATTTGGTTATTACCCACTTACTCTACTGTACAGTCTTGCTAATGCAAGTTACTTACTATCACATGCAAAACAGTTATTGCTACTAAAGTTCTATTTTCTTATTAAATCATCTTATGGCTTTGTTTGCATCAGGGATTCTTCCCCCTACATACTGTGCTATTTTGCATTCCAGTTTCAGAGGTATTTTTCAATTGATTCTCCCAAGCACTAAACTACTTTATTCAATGGTACAGCTACTTCCATTTAGAACTGAACCTAACTCTCAGCGCAGGTCCCCCAGAGCTCTGCTGTAAATGGCCCACCTGTCTAATTTTCTTGCAAATGTATTGAATGCAGAGGGTTGTTTGTTTCAGTTTGGTTTTCTTTCTTTTTTTTTTTTTTTCCATTAAATACATTAACGTTGCACAGATTACTGTTTTGCACCAAAGTACATGCTTCTTGATTAATTACTTGAGATATATCATATCAAAATTATAAAACCCAGCTACCCATTCCCTCCCTCCCCGCAATGGCCATTTACAGGCAGGTCTCAGGGAAAAAAAGATGCAGTATCCTCTCTAAACTGAAAGGTAATTCTGTTCTTGTAAAAGAGAGAAATGGGTAAAGAGCAACACTGGCACCAAATAAAAGACTTTTTCCTAGGAAGTCAGAGGATGCCATCCACAGAGCATAGTACCTCTCAGGAATCGTACCAGTCTCTTATCTGACCAGTCCAAGCTGCCCATTGAGTGCTAAATATTTGGACCTACCCTGGTCTAAACTTTCCTTCTGAAAAAAGCAGAGGGAGAGACAGAAATTATTAAAATTGAGCTTAGAGCTAGAAAGCAATACTGGAAGTTACCTAAAATACAGGATATTGAATTCTCAATAATACAGGGGTGGGGAATCTCTGATCCGTAGGCTAGAGCTAGCTTGCTGCACTGACACAGTCTGCAATGTTGTTTTTCAACAGCCCTTGACCTTATTACATTCTCTCTTCTTAACATTAAGATGTATGTAAATGCAGGATCCACCAAAGGTGTTAAAAGATTCAATAGGACTTCAGCCAAAAAAGGTTCCCCATTCCTGCAATAATGGATAAAAGTCTTCTATGCATAATTGGTAGATAGCATTTTGCACCTGTTAACTTATTATCTAATGAGGATAATGTTTAACTACTTCTAACAATTATATAGTCAGACCTGAAAAAAAAACAAAACAAAACAAAAAAAAACCCAAACCACCACCAGATTTTCTAAATGGTCTTAAAGTAGCAAAGGTGTGTGCAAAATGCACACAAACTCCTTTGCATATTCCTACTCTTCTTAGTATATCACAGGATGTGTAATAATAAAATTGAAACTGCTGTACATGGAAGAAAACACCTTCAATGAAGACTAAAAAGGAAAGAATCCCACTGATAGAGATGAGAATTCTGGACACTTACATACACTAGCTTACTATTGCAGTTGAACAGATAGACTAAAACAAACAAACAAAAGTCAACTATGATTCTATGAAGCCCATTAAGCGAATGCATTCCACTTCTAAAGATAGCGTTGCCATTGTCAAAGGGAGGATACTGCATGTTTAGACCATGTATGTGACATTTCTATTGTATCCTTTCTATTGTTAATTACATTATCATCACTGTTTATTAATAAATTGTCACTCTGAAATTGTAAAAAAACTACTAGGCTCATGCACTGATCCTAACATGGCACTACAGTTTGCTACAAAGCACTAATGCTTATGGAACTATACACATTTCAAAATGGAAGACATTGGTGATTTTGTTGTTTTCAAACAACTTGTAACATCATTTTGTCCACAAGTATTAAAATATATATATGTATATATATATGATCTATTGCACATGTCCCTTGTTTTTGTAATCTTTCACATGGGAAGATTTCCAACCAACATAGAGAAAAAGTGGAGCAAGAAAAAGTGAGAAGGCTGAGGCAGCACTTCCTAACACAGCAGTTTTATAAATGTGCTGGCCAGAAAGGTATGGCAATGGGGGTCTTCTGGGCATGCACTATGTGAGTGTCACTTCTGTGAAAGCCACAGATACTTAGCCCTGCTAAAAATCTTACATTCTAAAATTAAACTTGAAAATTTATGTTGTTACATTGTCATGGATAGGAGTCAGGAAAAATCAGCAATTCTATTTTTTTTTTTGTTACAATGAAGGGTTACAAAATGTTGAGAGTTATTCCTATGGAAAAAGAAATCAGAGAGATTAGCGCCTACTCTCTAGTTAGACAAATACTTAGTTTTTGTACACGTCCACAGAAAAAAAAAACCTTCCTGTCCCCCAAGTATTTTGCCATCCAGCAATGCAAGAAACAACTGCTAACCTTAATGTCAGAAGGGTAAGTATGGGAAGAAAGAAGAAAAGGAAATTCCCAGATCTAAAATCAGATGTTTCTTACACCAGATACTTCCCAACCACTTATAATCCTATGATATTGACAGTATTTTCCATCACTTAGAGATGGATCCTGCTTCTACAGACATCTACGTTAAATCCCATTGCTTTCAAACTAAGGAGGCCCAAAAAGGAAGTGTGCTTTTTTAGCTGCCTCCGATGCCAGAAAATTCAGACCATATTCAGCAAAGAAATCCTATGTTCTTAAAAGAAGTCAGGCCAAACTGGTGGCTGCCTCATCAAGATCAATGTAACCCATATCAGACAGTTCATTACAATGTTACATACAATTTTAGGGCACCTCTCTGCTCATTACATTTGGCATCATTTTGATATGCAGCGTCTTGCCCACCACCCTTCAGTTTACGTGTCTGATCTTTTCTTTACAGAAACAAAAAAAAATGGGTAAAGCTGTCATTAAATGTTACTGTTACAGCGCAAGTTTAAACACAGACTTCAACTCTGAAGATTAGGATCAACATCAACACTTGTCCTTACCCTTCTATGGAACTTGGTCCCATAAAATGCCACATTTTAAATACAAGAATGCTGCCCTTGCGATCTGTCATTAAGATTTAAGAAGGATTTCAACTGTTGTCTTTTACAGACATTTTCAGGCTGTCTGGCTCTAGCAGTTTTCTAAAAGGAAAAACAGAACAAACCAAGAAATCTTAAAACACACCCTCCCCACCATGCTATTAACTCCCAAAACCTATTAGCAGAATCTATATACCTTTATTTGATCCAGATTTTAAAATATTATTTTAAGCTAGTAAGTCACATTTTCTAAATCACAAACTTGGAATAAGGTGCACTAAGAAGAGCTCCAGATTTGTAGTGGAATAGAATACATATCCCAGTTCTGGGGGTTTTTTTTTGCCAAGAAATTTGATTTGCCATATACAACACTATAGCAGGGAGCACGTAAACAATATATGCCCCCATCTCAGAATGACAGGAAACATCCTATATAATCACAAATGACGGAGACAAAGAATCTTTTGTAAACATAAGAACAACAGATTGCGCCTTAGCTTGGGAAGGGATAAGGGGAACCAGAAAAAGGCCCAAGTATTTCTGCTCTCTCAACTCACCCCTCCTACTTGGCTAATGGGACATTTTCTTGGGCCTATTTCTACCTAGATGATGGAAACACACCGGTCACTACAATTCTCAGTCAAAGAAGAATCAAAAAGCTGATTCTATCAGCAGTATGAAAAGCTGAAACTGTGCCAAGGAAGCTGAGTGGATAAATTGCAACTTTACACCTCTGATTTCTTCCATCCCACCAGAAGTTAATCTCTTTATTAAAAAGAAAGAACCTCTGCCCCATCTTTTCTACCATAGAATGTTTTTTGTTCCTTTTGCTGCTAAGGATTCATAAAATACCAGAGAGAAAGAATTACTTAATGGAAACCTAATCATTACCCTGTTACCCCAGAGGCCTTTAAAGATTCATTTTTCTTCACTAAAAATGAAATGGTACGGAGTAATCTCTCCTTCTGGTGAAAGCTCTTCATATTCAGCACTTTTTCAGGTTTACAAATGCAAATATCTATTTTGATCACAGACTGGGACAATGCATTTAAACACTACAGACAAGGTGATTCTGCATTTGTTCCTGTGCATTAGCTGCTTTATGTGAGATGATATCAAGACATCTATCTACAAAGTCAAGCCTGGGTCCTAGACTAAAAAATACCTGTATGGGATGGATGTCCCCAGTTGTTTGCTAAATTTCTTCCTCTTGTCAGAGCAGAAAATATGTTCTGGCTTTTCTGCTGCAACTTTTCATACATGTCAAGATAGTTTGACATAGCAATAAATCCAGACACTTCAGCTGATAGGAATTCCAATATGACACAGTGAAGTACTTAACCTTCCTAAAATGAAGAAGATATCGGTGAAGAACACCAGCTTCCACTTGCATCTGATTAGGAAGTATTTACCATTTTAAAACAGAATGCAGAAAGCTGGATGAAGAGCTGGCTCAGAAGACATTTCTTCAGGGAAACAAATGCTGATTTCTGTTACTCTGCTTCTGAGTTTTGAAAAAACAGTGGGGTACTTTTGTGTGAGAAGTTATCCGGTGAATTGAATGTTGGGTGAGATGGTTGAAACGGTAAGTGGAGAAAAGACCTTTGTTCATGCAGCTCCATGGAAGCGAATGACAGGTTTTTGCTTGCTAGAAGAGAAACATCCACATCTCCCAGCCTATAAGCAACAGGATCACCTTCTTCTTGAATGTCAGGAGAGGATCTGGAATACCTAAACGAAATTAAAAATAGGAGAGGTATATTAGGAATCAGAATAAAATACATGCAACATTAAAATGCCCACTGTTCATTACTTTTAACAGCCCGACTCTAATGAACGAAACTAGCTGGCTTCACAAGCTGCAGTTACCCCTTGCTCCATAAGATTCTTTTATCTAACTGCAGATGTTCATAAGCTAGCTAAGGAAATACTATGGAAGTGCTGAACTATACAGTTAATCAGAAGAAATGCATCCAAAAATATACCAGCATTAATTAGCTATGGGGCTTCTTAACTGTGGCTCCAACATATAGCACAACAATGCTGAGGTAGCACCAGAATGTACACTGCACACAGAGTATGTATTGCTATAGCAGGTCACAATTCAAAGAGACACCATAAACTATCACCTAATTAACTACAAAACTGTCAGTGCTGTAGAGGAAAAAAGCACTTATGACAGTTGTAAGATCACACTGATTAGTTATGTACTTTTACTCATTTCTCGCTACTCATCCGCTGCGTAGACGTAACTTCAGTAACTCATCTTACCACTGATCTCTTGGCCTTTCATCGGTGACACTCACCTGGTATCCCAGCAGCTGTTAAGATATGATTTTTTTGCTTTAAGTTTGATGCCAGCCTCAGCTGAATGTAACACATGTGCTCCTGCAGAGCTAGTGCCAGAAACATATATTATCATTTTCCTGTACTACAATGACAGATGTGAAACGGATTTTTTTTTCTTTAGGTTTCTTTTGCTCACATACAAGAACATGTGGATACACCATATTTTTCAACCCCTTCTTCTCTTTTCTCTGACTGTATTTCTTATCTTATTCTAATTACCTTAACTCTTTAGTTGACCAAGTTCAGAAATAATCTTCCAGTGATGATTTTCAACTCCTATTTTAGAAGTAGCAAGTAGAATCATGAAAATGAAAATACAGCACATGTCACCATCACTTCCTCTCTGAGGCACTCATATATTTCAGCTGATCATGAGCTTGACCATCCACGCTCACACTGTTGGGAAAGTCTTATTTTTGTTACGAAGATGGGGAAAAACAGATCTGGAGAGCTGCAAGAAAACATGTCAAAGGTTTGTGGCAGAGCTGAGAACAGAATCTAACACTGTTACACACCTTAATATCTTAATATTTTATTAGAACATCTTTATCTCATTCACTGGAAAAAAAATATAAAATCAAAACTCCAAAAGTTGACTGTCATCCTCATTTTTTTTCTATTTGACAATTGACATTTGGTTATGTTAACATTCTTCTAATCCAATTGTTCAACAAATACAACTTTTAGTATAACTACTCCAAGTTAATACCATTAAACAATTGGTGTCTCTCAGCAGATCAAGATGACACCACGGGACAGGAATTTCATAACTTCAAAAGTATTTATTCTTGTTAGAACAGTTAAATCAAAGTTTCTTTCTAGCAAAGCCCAAGCTGAAAGCTGACACTGTGGCAACATTCCAGTTCTCTGCAAGAATCCTGTGAAAAATTAAAATCTTAATGACTGATTTCCTTGAACAGGAAAAAAAATCAATCAAACAAACCAACCAACCAAAAAAACCCAAACCAAACCAAAAACAAGAAAACAAACAAACAAAAACAAACAAACAAAAACCACAAAACCAAAATCCAACCTAAATCAACTGACAAACAAGTTTATTACCTAATATTTACTACCTAAAAAACCTCACAGTTTTTCTCACCATTTTTTTTTGTCAATCCACATCATCTTCAGTGAGCCTGGAGAGAAAGAGGTGAACAAATGAAATTAAACTTGCACCTAGGAAATTATTCAGATCGTACATGATTATCTGCACAAGACACAAAAGATTAGCTGCACTTTCCAGGAACCAGTTAACAATTTTAAATGTTCAACATAAAACATGCTGATGTTACTTTTCAAATTATCATATCCAGCTCTTCCTTTAAGGGAAATGATGGTGAAGTGAACTGGGCCCAAGTATGGAAGAACCAGGACAAATTTTAACTAAGAACAGGCTGGGGAAGAGAAGCATATAACCAAAACATGCCTGAAAGGCTCTTATTCAGAAACCATTTGGCTTCCTGGAGTAAAATCATGTGTGTCTTTCCTTCCACAAAACGTAGCTTACGAATTACAGAACTCCCCTTTTCCCTGGAATTTGTTGGTTGCTTGACCAATATGTGGAGCATTAAGTATACACCGCTACCTTTAATTGTGCATATTTTGAAGATACGCAAACTTGTTTAAGGTAAGCTATCATTAACAGATATACCATGAACTGGGATGGACACAATTTCAGTCTCCAGTAAGGCCAAACCAATGTTAATAACAAACCACTGCAGCAAGGAAGCATAATATCTGTTAGCAAGGATCCTGAGCTGACAACGGAACTGGAGGAATAATAGACTGCTATAAAGGGAAGTATCTTATCAGACAGAACTTACATTTTTAGGAACTCCCAGTATCCTCACCAAAGTATTACTGGCTTCCATCCTCCTGCACAATGCAGTATTTCTGCAAGCACCAAGGATCTGAAAATCCGCAGGCATCAGTTAATCCCTAGCCCTGTATTTTGGGATAGTTACACCATTCTCACATTGTCAATGCTGACCCTTCCTACTCAAGTCCTCCCTGAAGAACTTGCTAAGCACTATGTGACTCTGAGAGACTGAGGAACCAACAGCAAATGATTCACAAAACCATTAATTTGATAAGGATCAGTTATCAGGAACTCTCCCGAACTTGAAATAATGAAAAAAAAAATTACCAATGCCAATCGTTGAAAAGGTGGGATTTCAGTTCTAAAACTGCATTTTAACTAAACTAAATACTAAACTAAGTCTTACTATAAAAAAAGCAGTAGATGACACTTAAAGCAACTCATACAATACAGAAATTCAGTTGGCTTTAAGCATTTATTTTTATTTTATTTTAACAAGTTCACTGACTTTGGATGCCCCAGTTTTTAGCTATTCTGCTTGATATACTTCCTATATGACTTTCACATATTATGTGGGAGCAGAATCCACACTAGTATCAACAGAACTTGCAAGCACAACTGGATATAAACCAAGGCTATTAAAAATTAGCAGGCATTGAAACTGATGGTAACAATATCAACTCTACAGTTAAAAGCTAGTGGAAATCATGAAGCAAAAAAAAAAAGACAAAAAAAAAAGACTTGTTTTTTTTGTATGTTTGTTTCACCTTACCAAACATACAATCAATTGATCCAGAACAAGCAATATTTGTTAAAACTCAACATTATATACATTAATACTTTTCTATTAAAATTTCAGGAAAAAAAAAAAGTTTTTACCTATTGCCCATTAATTTATTTTTCCTTGCTCTACTGTAAGTAAAGATAGTTTAAACAAAATTTAAATCTCACAGTCATATAAACAACTTATTGCATACAGGCAACCAACTCCAGGAATTTCAAAGCCAAAGAGAGATGAACAAGTATCTCATAGATAAATTTACCAGCAAAACTGCAGTATCTGTCTTTTCATATGGATCAACATGCCCTATAACCAATGAGGTGGGGCAAGAAAGGTCACCATTCTGACATAATCAGCACACTGGAACTGGAATCTATACTACAATTAATAGTGTACAGCTATGCTACCAAGTTTCACCCCACCTCTCACACTCTCTTTCAAGGTACCCTTACTTTTAGCTACATTGGTGATCAGAAACTCAGATTGAACTGATCTGGCTTTCCAAAATACTACCTTTTTCTCTCACAAACACACACATATTGATATGCTCCAGGAGATAAGCAGAAGTAACAGGGATATAGGTGACTGATTTTCTCTACAGCCTGAAAGTACGTAAAGGAAGGAAAGATCTAAAACCAGGTTTATGTAGAAAGACCAAGACATGAAAACGTCCAAGTTAAATGGGATGGATGTGTGTGAAGATACAGAAAGCAAAATTAGCACTACATCTCACAAACCCACTTAAGTCTTTCCGATGGCTTAAAAAGGGTCAAATTTAACCTGGAAAGCTGATAATGAGAAAAAAATCACAAACACAAAATGCCACAGAATTAGCTTACAGGACTGAAAAAAACAAAGAAATGAACGAACAACTTGATGCCTTTGTGCTCTTTTCACTTTCTAGGTAACTTTTAAAAAGGCATCTAAACCAAATCTATGAGGCAACGTAGAAAACTGTAACAGAAAAGCTAAAACTGGTGTGACTGGAGAAAGAAAGGAAGTGCAGAGCGTGGAGGCATCAAAAGGGACACAGAGCGGGAACAGCGCTCTCTAAAGGACTTGCGTTAATGGCACCCAGATTAGCAGGTCATTAAATACCTAAACATATCCCCTTGCAACTTCAGAAAACACCCAGACTTGGAAACACTGATAATCCACAGAATGGGACAGGGTGGAGACACAGACACCTTCAAAAAGTCACCTTCAAAAGGGTACACAAAGATATATCTGACACCTCGAATGGTTGCCAGTTTAGGAATAGCCAGAAACCGTAAGGATCTGCCAGGTGATGTCCCTTGTCCTCTACAAGGGATCCTGGACTTAATACTCGGACATGAGCAACACAGCACCAGCCTCCTGGACGCACGCCCCTGCTGCGGTGCTTGGCTGCAGGACAGACATCTCAAGCACTGAATATGTTCTGCCATTTAGGAGATTGCAAGTGTTTTGTTTCACTTTATATTTTAAATAAAACAACCTTCCTATCCTATGAGGTTTCCAAGGGATATCTGCTGCATTGTTGGTACAATGTTCTAACAGCATTTCCTACAGCAGGAGAGAAAACAGACTGGTTTACAGCTGAGCTTTCTATTCCATGATACCCACCGCATAGTAACATGTTCCTTGAAATACTGCTCAGGCAGAGAAACACCCCTTCCTCCACATCCCACTGAGAGTTTAAAATCCTCCAAAGACTGTGCGAGCCCTCCCGTCTTGCATTCACATAACCTCGGGCATGCCCAGGCTGGTTTCGAACACCGTTTCTTTTCTAATTTTTAAAGAATTAATGTGGGAGGTGTTCAAGAGATACACCAGGCTCTTCACAGATTCTGTCACGAGTTTTTAGCCTTAGCTGGCCCAGGACTTTTGATGCCCCTGAATGCCAGGTCACCATTGCAAGATGTGTAGCCTGTTCACGCAAATCTTCACACTGCAGACTGACAGCACTGTGTGCAAGATTGTAAAGCAGTGCGTGCAGTTGATGTGATGCATACCGGCGTAAAACAACACTCTTTTTTATGTTTGGGTTTTGTTTTTGTTTTTTAATATTACTATTCACAATTCTTGTGCATTCAAAGCACATTACTCCGAATGAATTCTCTTCCTGCTAAAATAGCGTACAACCGCACATGAAAGGAACCTGAATATTATTCTTTTAATGATAACGTAAAATGGAATTATCTTTATATGCAATATTCCAAAGGCAAATCCCCTGCCCTATTCTAACAATTCATACACAGACATGCATAAATAGGAATAGAAGCATACTCTGACATAATGTTATGTTGCTCATAAGCTGCTATTACTGTTACTACACGAGTAATATAGCACATGAAATTGGTAAAACATTCCTTAGGAAGTTTTCCTCATAAGCAGCTACTGCTTTCAGAACTAGTTGTGACAAGCACACTTATATTTGAGTTATTTCACCAGTTACAAACAACTACTTCATATTACATCACACAAGATAATGCCTTATGTCTCCAGAAGTTCTAAAGTTGTGCTTTTCATTTAACTACTTCCATTTTTGACATTTACCTGACACACACACACTGAAAACGTGGCCACTTATAATACCTTGACAAACCTGAGATTTAAAAAGAATCGTTATCAAATACAGAACATAAGTAATCGTATGCTAATGACAGTAATAATTTTGCTTTCAGTAAGATGTCCCTCCTTTTTTTTTTTAAATTTTAAACAAAAGTACATTTTATAGTACAAAATGCCTCCAATAACTGTGAAAAATTCAAGACTTACCTAACCTGCACGTTCCTAACATGGAACGGATAGTGGTTTTAGTAAGTTTCATATATTTCATCATGTGCAAGGTAATTTTCACCTTACTATCAGCAATTACATGAATTCATACAGCTACAATTAACTCCACTATAATCCCTCCACCCTCCATAAAACTTATTTGCACTGTAGATTACTCGTACATTCTGGTTTTGTCAAATGACCTGGAAGCCAACCCCTTTGTGCGCTCCTGTGTCATCACGACACAGGGACATCAGAAAAGGATATAACTGTTCAGATTAGGAAAATCCATCTAGCACAGAGATTCCACGAGTAACAACAGTAACAGAAGAGTAACGAGTAACATCAGCGCTATGTTTGGAGCCGGAGATTCAAAGGCTAATTTCGGATGACACATTCTGGTGTCTCTTCTCCACGTACACTGTCAGCAGCAGCTGTTCTCGGCGCTTCCCAACTCAGCAGCGGGGTGCTGCTGTGCAGGGAACAGGCTCTCCCCTCCCAGCCAGATGCCGCCGCCCGCTCCCGCCGGAGCCGCGGCACACCCTCGACCCCAGCCCCCAAGTTACTCTGACTTCGCAGGGCAGCGGGAAGGTCGAACCGGCCCGGTTTTCACCCCCTCACGCGCGCCACGGCAGCTGTCCCCAGCAGGCGCCGGCCGCCACCAGAAGGACCAGAGCCGCAACCCCCGCCCCGCTCGGAGTCGCCCCATCGCGGAGGCCACGCCGCCGGGTAAGGCGGGCGGGCAGCTGCCCAGTCGCGTTCACCAGCCCGGGGCCACGGCGCCGGGCAGCGCGCGCCTCAGGAAGCGACGGGCGCGAACATGCCCGGGCCCAGCCCAATCACGGAGCAGGACGGGGAGGCGGGTGCGCGGGCGCCCGGGCCCAGCCCAATCACAAGGAGCGGGGCACCAGGGACCAGGCTGGGTGTGGTCGCGCCCCGAAGGCCGTTGCTCGCCGACGCACTCACCTGAGCACGGCCAAGGCCGCCGGGCCGCGGCCGGCCCCGGCCTCTCCGCCTCTTCCTCTCACTCCGCCATCTTCCCCTCCTTACCTCGGCCACCCGGCGGGGGGCTCCCGGAGCCCGGCGACGCCGGGCCCGCCCACTCGACCGCAAGCCTATTGGGTGCCGCTACTATGTATCGGCCGTCCAATTCTGGCGGGGATTGGTCACCAGCGCCGTCCATTCCGGAGGCTGGCCTCCCGCCTCCCAGGCTTTCCTTTGTGATTGGCTCCGGGGAGGGCACACGCCTGGAAAATGATTGGCTCGAGCCGAGCGAGCGGGGCTGGCCTAGGGCGAATCCTCCGGTGACCACCACAAGCATTTAAAGGAGCCGCTGAAGAGGGGGGCGGGACAGTACGGTACGGTACGGCTCGTCAGCTCCCGTCCGGCGCCACCGGAGGGCGCCCGCGGGGCAAGGTATCACGGCTCGGTATCGGCGACCCGCCCGTCCCAGGCGGAAAGGGGGCGGAGGGGCCTCGGGGTACTCTTGCCGGCAGCCCAGCCAGCACATCTCGAGCTACGAAGCTGGCCGCAGCTCCGACCAAGCTGTGCGGGCCGGCACCTGAGGCGGGAGGAGTGGGACCGTGTCCGAGCGCCTGTCACGGGGGCTCTGGGTCATGCCCTTCGCCCGTAGGCACGGCCCCCTCCGCCGGGAGCTTCCTCTGAAGAGCCCACGGGGGTGATGGCCGCTTTCCCCAGCCTCCATTTCACGGCGCAGCAATGGCCCTTCCAGCCGCCGCCTGCCAGCGCCCGGGCCGCCCTTGCGACGTCCTGGCGGAGCCAGCACAGCCGCCTGCGCCGGCCCCAGTTATCAAGCGGTCTCGCTTGCTATGAATGACTGCCTTTACTCATTCCGCCAGCTCTTGTGTCATCTGCAAAAAAAAATTTTTTTTTTTTTCTTTTTTTCCCCTCCAGCAGTGGGAATTTTACACTTCAAGCTGACGGGTGAGTGTATGGAACAGTGTGAAGATGAGCACTTACCATTCAGAAAACTCGAAACACCCCACCCCCCCCAACCGTGATTCATCACAGACAACTACAACAAGCCCTTTCAGATGAAATCTCAACCCCTTCACTGCACTTCTCTACTATGCAATGTTTTAATGCAGACCTTCACCTTATAAAACACTTGTGCCAATTTAACTATTACATCCCCACACTCTTTACAACTGAAGCTATAGGTTTCAGAGAACTGAAAGGAGATTTTTATATTTTTTTCCCTTGGAAAGTTATGGAAACTAACATTATTTTTACTCCTGCTGTTTATGAGTCAAATCCTGTATTTAGCTCTTTTGTTTTGCCCAGACTTGGTGCCAAGCTCAAGAGCCTTCAGCTATTTAAGTCAACTAATTTACCACCTTTCAGTATTGATTGGCTGTCAAACTTATTTCTGCTTTCTGTCATCCTCATAACACTCCATGTTAATGAAGACTAATTGTAACCCTGTATTTCTGCAGCCAACCATCCACAGATTCTCAGCATAACAAACTCAAGTCTGCAGATTTGAAAATAGACTTTACTTAATCTTTGCCAGTAGACTGGAACATGATGCATCTGTATTTAAACACCTATCCCTTATAATACCTTTTCACAAGGGAAAAATAAAATATGTAGTAGCTCTGCCTTTGAGCCAATAATCGTATCCCTTTTCCAGATTTCAACCTTCACAGATGACCTTTATTCTCAGGACTTAATATCATTTCTACAAGCATACATACAGGTATACTAAAAGTATTCTGTGGACATTTGTATCTGTACAGCTTAGTTTTGAACAATTTTCAATTTAACAAATTTAAGCTCAGGTATGTAAAACTTCTCATGGTCTATCACGTTTCAGGTTACACACTAAATAGGTAGATTTCAGCAAGTAACATACTTAGTGGCTTCCCTGTGATTTATACAGCTAGCAACAAAATTAGATTGTGTTATTTGGGTTGGTTCAGGGTCTTTGTTTGTTTATTGCAGGAAGGTTAGCTGGCCTTTGGTTTGGTTCTGGGTTTTTTCTACTGTACACCTATTAAGAGTATTTTTGTTCACCTTAAAGCACATTAGCAAAAATACCTGATGTCTAAGGTGGGGGCTTACAAGGACTGGCATCACAAACTAGCATTGTTATCATACAGCCTTCAATTAGAACAACATTTGGAGCAGGGAAGGGGAGAGAGGAAAAACAAAAACAAAACCAACCAACCAAACAAAAAACCCACAAACCAAAACACACTACACACAAAAACCCACACGACAAATGCTCAGTTTGGAACCATAGAGAGGTGTAAAGCTCATGTCTTTATGGGATCCACACTGGTATTTAACTTTTCCAGTCATTAAAGGCTAGTCCATTGCCATACAATAATAGTTTTGTTTGGTTTATACAGTGGAGGGTTTATTTATGGAGTGACAAATACAATATCCAGTCTCACTGGGACAGTAAGGCACAACTGTAGGTCACAACTACATAGCTGGAAGAGAGCAACACCTACTTTTAAGCACATCACAAAAGCCTACAAATAGATTTTTACTTTTCAACCTTTTGTTACATTCCTACTTTACATGACATGGTCATAAAACTATAATGCTTCTTTCTTAAACAGAGTAGAGGTGTTGAAGTTTCTGAAAGTGCTGCACTCTGCACAACAATGAAGTACAACACGGAACTTTGAAATCCCTTAATTTAAAACAAATCAGAAATCCTTTAGAGACTTGCATGTTACTCTTTAACACAAGTGATGATTAAAGGAACTGAGAAAAAGGAAATGCACATTTGAGAATAGTGCAAGACTGCTAAGTATTTATAGAAATGTTAACACACAACATAAAGAAGCAGTTATAACACTGATTCTTCAATAAAGAAGCTCCCAGGGTTTTTGGTTTTATTGGACAAACCTTCCAGACTGTAGAATACTTCAGCTGAACTAGATTAAATTATTTACCAATCTAGCCACAGAAAACTGTTACTATTTAGCTTTCAATAATTTTGATCTCTTGACTTATCAGCATTATATTAATGCTATTAATCATGTTACACTTGCAAAGTTGTTTGTGTAGAAATATATTCATAAATATTAGGGATAAGATGCACTTCACCAAATTATATTCTTATGCCAGAGCTTTCATAAATACAGCTAACCACCCTCAACACAAATCTAACAGACTTTCATACTGGAAAATGTAAATAATTAGTGATTACCCAGGCCACTATAAATAAAAAAAACCCACATCTGTACTACATTTCATGGCACTATTACCAGGGGGCAGTGAGAGAACTACAAATTGGTATTTTTGGTAGATTTTGGCATGACTGGTTTTCTGGCATTATGTACACTGGTAAACAAATTTACATTTTCGAGGCAAAAACCACCTGGTTGAGAGGAGGGATCCTAGAGCAGAGCAACCTGGAGAGGACGCTTCATGGTCCACTAGCTGTCAAGACTGAAAGCTACTGAAAAGCAAACAAGTTTCTGCATCTGCTACTGGAACAAGTGACTTAGTGCAGAATTCCTACTCCCTCCAAGGACACCACAGCCTGTCTCCAACACCGATTCTCCTGTCGTCCCTGTGAATTCATCCCACAAAGAATAAAATCTCTTCACAGTACTTTAAAGTACTCTAGGTTATCATCATGCATTCAGTGCTAGTTGTACAATGAAGCCATAGAAATTTGAAGTCCTCGAGTAGAAGGCCGATTTGGAAGCACTGAAAAAAAAAAAACCCAAAACCAAACCAGATCTGCCTGTAAAGAGACAAATGGGAAAAAAAAAACAAAACCAAACAAACAAAAAGGCAACTGTAATGTGGTGGTGCTACTGTAAGCAAAAGCTAATTATTATCACTGCACCTACTATTTGAGTAGATGCTTGTTTCCAAAGTGTTTCAGAGGGCACTTCCGGGGCCTGTTCCTGTTCCCATTTTTCATTCTCAGATTCAGAGCTCAGAAGAATCAGTTTGTAGATTAAACAGCAGTACATTAGGAGAGACATTTTTTTTCTCAAACAGTAGTGCAGGAGACAAGGGAGAGAGGGTAAAAAAAATGGAAGGAAAAGGTTTTTTTAAAAAATGCTCCTTTCCAAGTTGCATGGCAGCCATTTCCCTTTGTTCCTGATGCACAGGGAATGTTCACATTGGTAGAACAAATCAGGGAAGGGTTGGAGATGTACTGTATATGCACCAGTAGCAATGCTCTGGGGGAAGGTGCTAAGGAGAAAATGAAGTTTTATTCATTATATAGTAGGGGTAGAAAGGAAGAGGTTCTCCATCCATCAGTGAAGAAATCGAATGCTCATTTTCTGCTCTACATCCACCTTCTCCAAAACCTGAAATAAAATTCAGAAATAGCTACTTAAGTTACTGGATATACTTCTACAAGGTTTCTTGCTCTACTAGAGAGGAAATGAGCAGGAACGTGGGATGTCTTCAATTTGGCATGCCAGTCCTTCATCTAGAGACTGCTATATTTCATTATGGACTAAGGTCCTTCCAAGGAAAGAAAATTCAGCCATTATAAAGCTGGAAGAAGGCTGTCAACCAAAATCTAACTACTGCAGTTTCAGTCTGCCAGCAGCCCAGAAAGGCCTGTACTCCCAAAATTAGATTCTGTGGGAATGCATGTCCAGGAAACAGAAGGGAGAACAGAGCAGAGAATGGGGCATGAGCAGTGTCTAGAATTCTAGGCAGTAGAATTCAGTGTTCCGAGATTAGAGTAATTTAAGTTTGAGGAAGCCTCTGGAGGTCTTTTACTTTAACTCTCCCTTAAAGCAGGGCCAGCTAGATCAGGTTATTCAGGGCCTTGCCCAGTTAAGTTTTAAATATTTCCAAGGAAGGAGGTTCTACAAACTTCAGCAGCCGTGAACATCCTCTTAGTAAAAAGTTTTCCTTATAGCTAACCAGAATTTCCCATGTTGTAATTTGTCTCTCTTGCCTCTTGTCCTGTCTTTGTCTACCTCCAAGATGACTCTGGTTCTTCTGGTCAAACCCATCTCATTATGTAATTGATATTGTTCTGCTATGGGATAACTTATTCCACTGACTATATAATGGCTCCTTACTATTACCTATTTCTGACTACTAGAAGATGTAATTCAAATGACTAGGGACAGGAAGTTGAATAGTGGTATTAGCTGTGTCACTAACAGATAAACTACGAGTGAAAACCGATAAGCAGAATTAGAGCAGAATTACTCTGGTGTAACGGTGCTAGTCAGGCTACTTGTGTAGAAAGAATTGTTTTCAAAATTAAAAGGTGAAAATTCTGCAGTATATTCAGTGCTGTAGCTTATGTAAGAGTATGAAGAGACATATAGACTAATTATTAGTACCCTAGCAGTGTACAAAGAAAAAAAAAAATCCTGATAAAGAAGGGAAGAAAAAGATTCAGCAGACAGTTTGCTTTGCTCAAATGCAAGCAGGACTATCTGAACTACTTCCTGTCTGTTTCCATTTGCATTTAAGTCCAAATGACTTGGCCATTACTGAGCAGTTTCATTTAGTTGCTAGGAGTGTAGTTTACCAACCTTTACAAACTCTGCAAAGGAGATGGCACTATCTCCATCTTGGTCAGCTTCCTGGATCGTCCTGTCAGCAATGCTCCCCAGCTGCTCATCTGAAATGTTTACACCCACCATCATCCGTAGTACCTGTAACATAAATAAATATGGGGACTTCTGTATTTATGTATAAATAAGGAAACAAAGTAACCATTATTGACATAGGAAAAGAAGTATTCTTAGTGTTGTTTTTCTTGCATATACTGTCAAAATAACACCATACAAGAACCACCTTGGAGGATTTCCATGGAAGTAATTTCTAGACAGACTTCTGTTTGCCCTGTGTACATCAAGGCTTTCCTGAAAGTCAGCTTGCTTTTTAGCCACCTTTGACAAAGAATTCTGCTTTTTCACTAGGCAGCAGGAAGAGGTAAAAGTATGAGAAATTTTTGAAACTAGGGAGGAGTATGTTTTTGTTCCCATGTTTTTGTCTCTTCCCCCTCCAAAAACATTGTCCTGGTTTCAGCTGAGACAGAGGTAGCTTTTCTTCTTAGTAGATAGAATAGTCCTGTATTATGGATTCAATATGGGAATCAGTAGGAGAAGAATGTTCATAATATACTCATGTTTTCAGTTGCTTCTAGGACATCAAGGACTTCTCAGCTTCCCATGTCTTGCTAGTGTGCAGGTGCACAAGAAGCTGGGAGGGAGAATATCCAGAGCAACAAACCAAAACTGTCAAACAAATATTCCACACGATACAATGTGATGCTCAGTATACAGATGAGGGAGGCTGGGAAGCTGGGCGCTTCCAGGATTGCGGTTTCAGGACCTTCTCTGCTCTGGCATCACTAGCTGGGTACAGGCTGGGCATTGCTGGTAAGCAACTGCACTGTGCATTGCTTGTTTGTATATTCTATTATTACTATTGTAATTGAAATAAAGATAAGGACACCTGTAGCATGAGATAAAAACAATTACATCTACCCCTCCAGTTGTCTCCCCCTACTGCTCAGGGTAGTGGGAAGGGTGAGAGAGCAGCTGCGTGGTGTTTGGCTGCCAGCCGGGTTCAAACCATGACAAACATACTGACATCTAACTGAGTATCTGCTGGTTGATACAGTTGCCTACAGGAATCTTCTAAGTATATGATCAAACGATAACTGCAATTACTCGCCACAGTTCGTAAAGGATTTTCTGTGCAGATAGAAGAGGGCAGTTTCAGTCAAAATGAAATCTTTGTCCTATGTCCAAAACCACAAATTGCCAAGTCTATTTCCCAGGATTAGTAGTATGTAATTACTCCTAGCTGAACCCTTGTCTCATATATATTCAGCACTGATGAACTTTGTTACCTTTGCTGCAATTTCAAGATGTTTTATTCTATCAGGAGGATGCAGAGAGGATCAGGCAACCAACCTAATCCACCTCAATGACTGTCTCTGTGGAGTCATTTTAGAAGCACCTTTGAAAATCTAGAAGGTAGTTCTCAAGGAGCTTAGTGTATTTGTTGGATATTTAGGTATCATTTCCAGTAGGATTTGCTTAGCCCAACACTCTGGTTTAAATTTGATTCCCAGTCTGATAGAACAGCCTGGGCTACCAAATGAGATTAGTCTCATACCATATCTAAAGCTTTAAACCAGAGATAAGCAATTAGCCACCAAATTCCTTCAAGAAGCTCTTTTAAGAAGACTGTTTTAACTCCTCTCTTCATTCTAAATGGGTGTGAAGTCAGAGAAGGTCATGATGGAGTCATTCAAAGCAGCCCTGTGCTATTTACCTGAAGAAGCTCATCCCTGGAAATCTTGTCATCTTTATCTAGATCATATAACCGAAAAGCAACTACAGGGGAAAAAAAAGAAATGAGCAGTTGAATTCAAGTGCCATTATTGTTCTTCATAACAATACATCTATCTAAAAAAATAATTATAAAAATTCATAAATTATTTTAAGATAATTAGCTTAGAATTTAAATTCACCATGTTCAGTTCCATAAAGTAACTATTACTACATACAGGAATAACATTTCTGCAGAGAAGTATAAATAAATAAATAAATAAATCTTATTTAAGTAAGAAGCATACCTTCAAAAACACTCTGCTTGTAAAGGTATTTCTTCGAAGTCCCAACTCATAGATGTACGATTACCACTAAGATACCTTCAGTCCTTTAGGTTCAGAGCCAACCATTTTTTACATTACCAATCATTCTCTTTGGCTATATTTTGGATGAGGTATGACAGAAATTCTTAAGTGCTCTGAGGACTGCTGCCAACTTTGATTAGTGAGCAAGAGCATTCTGCTCATATACCGTAGGCAAGTGTCCAAATAATCAAGAAAGTACTCAGCAGAAGATAAGGAAAAAGCCTATATTATATTGAAGACTGGAGAAAGAAGCAGAAACACCCATTCACATATGGAATGTGGCTTCTAGATCTGAAATAACTTTGCACACAAGTCATTTAGAAATGTTTCTGTTAGGATATGTTTGGAAAAGCTTATACATTACTCAAGATTCAATCAATTCCACCAAATTCCAATACAAGAATAGATCAATATTTGACATTCTGAATAGGTAAGCTTGCAAGTTTTTAAACAAATAAATAAATAAATTGGGCATTAGCAGGTATAATTCCAGAGGGAACAATTGTACAGAACATCCCAAGTCCCTTCAATCCCTTCCCAGAAGGGGAAAAAAAAAGAAGAATAATTGCTTCTACAGGAAGATTCATATTTCTTACAGTGGAGTTTGTTACTTCGGCTGTTCAGTGGTTCTGGTCCATTCTGGTCTTTGCTCTTTTCATTATCTTCTATGGGTCGGAAGTGAGCCAGCGTCCTCATGAATCCACGGAAATTAACCTGGTCCTCTCTGTGTAAGCATTTCAACAGGTCAGTTTTAGCATAGCTGATACAAGTTCTTTATTTCAGTAAAGAGCAGGACTGTAATGTCTAAAGCATTATGCCCTGCACTCTTCCACTCCCCACTTCCCCAGGGTTTGGCTGCTGATGCTCAAACCCAGCTCTGACACAGCGAATTCACAACCTGGGATTACACTGTTGTGAAGTATGACATGTGAAAAAAGAAGCTGTGAGAAGTGGTGTTGAGGGCTCCCCTTGTCTGGAAGCTGTATTTAAGCTCAAACCCTCACCCTTGGCCCTTGCTTGAGCTATCCTGCAGCTGTGCCCGAGTCTGGCATGTATCTTGCTGTCCTGGACTCCGATTCCCTGGACTGACCTAAGAGTAGCTTCACCACTGTCAACTTGTCTGGGAACCACTGGACTATGTATGACATGGCAACAGTCACTGGAGCTGCTCTGCTTTTCTAGTTCGGGTGCTGTGTCCTTTGTCATCAAGTACATTACCCCTGCAAGCTTTGCTGTCACCCTTGCCTCCTGCTTGTGGGGCAGCCATCGCTCACCACTCCTGACAAATAGCTCTCTTCTCTAGCATTTCTGTGGGAAACAGCTACGTCAGTACTTTCCCGGACTCCTGATTTCTATTCAGGAAAGCCTGACTGGTATTAGCTGATACTATGAGTTGATTAGACAATCCTCATCAATTATTAATGACAAATGTATTCAAGAACCACAGCAGACTACACAGAACAATCTAGAGAGCTATAATGAAGAGAGGCAGTACAGGAAATTTGATAATTTCTTTGGATTTATGTTAGAAGTGCCATAAGCTATGTCTTACGTGATCAAAAACTAAAACCGACCAACCAACAAAAGCTGATTGAATAAAAAAGGTACACTTAGAGGCTAAGAGGTGAAAACCAAGCATGAATTGGTTAACGGCAATACTACTTAACATAAAATAGTATTGCTGCAAGTTTGCTTTAAGAACCGAAGTCCCTACATGTCTTTGACTTGCTTTAGGAGTGTTCAACAGTAAGCAAGAAGTGGAAAAGTGTGACTTGAAGCCTTAGTTTATCAACGAATAAAGTACACAAAACTCACATCAGGTTGTGAAGGATTTCTCAGAACAACAACATGCTGAGGAAACAATGTACCCACACACATTTTATGACAAGTCTGAAGTCTTCAATCATTAGTAAATTCAAATTCTGTGCTTTAATTATCAACATTTCACTCCTACCAGAACTTGTGATGTACTATAGATTTTGTGCCTGCTCGCAAATTCAGTCTGTTGGAACCCACCCTTCTGGAAAGAAGGCATTGATAATTCTGTCTCCCAGTGGATTGATGGCAAGCTCCGGAATCCGCTGGAAGTCTTCACGGCTAAATAAAGCAAAAACACAAGAAGTCTGCATAAAGTTGAAGTAAGAGAAAGAGCTGCTTAAAAAGAAGTAAAACATCCGTCAGGTTCCATTTCTGTAGCAAAACACTCAGTGACTTTTACAATGTAACTATTTAAATCATGTTTTCTGTGACCAACAGCACAAAAAAAAGCAAAAGACAATGACAATCCTGTATTACATTACAGACTAGCAGTGTTATTTATCATGTTAACAGTGCTTCTTAGATGCTTACTTTGTGCTAGAAACCTTCCTGTAATGATGCCAGCTAGTCTGCAATTTCCAAGGAAAGGAAAGCTTCTGAAATGGCACTGAGGGAAAATATAGCTCCAAAATTAAAATGAAACTTTTTAAAAAAATAATTACATTTTGGTACTGAATCATTTGAGTTGGCATAATTTTTCCAAAGTACCCCATTCCAGATTCTGAGACAATAGCATACACCTCCAAACATACCACAGGTGATCCATATATTCTAATAGAAACTCTTTTGTTTAATGCAACAACTTTGTATCTTATTATAAATGCCAAATTTCAGATGATTTTAGCTTCAACCAAGCAGCACCATATTTTATTAAATTTTGACATGGACCTGTACAGCAGATATAACTTTATCAGTCCATTGCAAATACTGCTCTTGCCAGCTATTCTCCTTTCTGCTGAGGATTCTATGTTCATATGTATAAGTATGGCTGCACTGATGTAAACACATTTTAGAGCAGTACAATATGAACACAGGGTTCATTCTATTATTAGAGTTGTGCTAATAATTTTTGTTTTCCTTCAACACAATAGAATGTCACTAACAAGGAAGTGGGATAATCACGGTGTGACTAAGGCAGACATACCAAGTGTGGTGTGTCTCTTTGGTCAAGAGATTTGATTGGAGGGGGGTGTGGGGGGGGTGTGTGTCTGTTGTTGGTTTTGGGCTTTTTGTTTGTTTGTCTGGGGTTTTTCCCCACCCTCCCACTACTAACAGAGCACAGCAATTTATCAGTTAATAGAAGATGTAATTCATAATAATTTAGGTTTTAAATTGTGAAGATAACAGCAATGGGGTAAGGCTAAAAAAAAAAAAAAAAAATATCAAAAATCAAATTTGTTTGGATGCATAAATTGATATTTCCTGCCCAGTCTCCAGAACTATTGGCAATGCCCTTCAAGTCAAATGTAGTCCTGCCAGTTTTGAAGTTTGGGTCAAAGTCTCAAACTTGGTTACTAAGAGTTTGCAACTTTTGAAACCTATGCTCACCAACTCAATCAGGAAGAGGGTTTGATTCATGATGTCATTATACCAAGACACTGGCAGAGTAAAGCAAACAGAAATGGATTTTGAGATTATTTAAGTATACTGGCCTTTTATAATACTGTGATAAAAAAAGACAAGGTTAGCAATTGGCTACCCTTATTACTAGTCTAGCCTGGGAAAGGCATAGAAGCAACATGTTCTAGCTTTAAATGCATTCTAAAGCACTCCTTGCACCCAGTCACGCAACAGCACTGTTAAGAGTCCCAATTACAATACATCTGTTACAACATGATTAAACTGTTTGACCTGCTAAGAGTGACCTGACCATATTTTTAAGCTATCCCAGCAAACTTCTGCTCTGACCAGGTTGAATTATTCTTTAATAGGCAAAGTTAACATCTGTATAACATTATCAGCTTGTTACTAGACCCTTCAGGACTGCTGCATTTTAAGCTATAGCTGAAGGGCAAAGTATGCATTAGTCATTTAGGCAGGAGATGCAGTGATGTGTAAAACCCATGTCCTGGTAACAAAATTTTAACAACAGGCTATCAGTGTCAAAGCTAACATTTGCAAGCTAAAGGAGCAACTGCCCTCTCTTCCCTTTAGAGCAAAAGCCTAATCCTTCCAATTTTTTTACTCGCCTATCACTGTCTTTCAACACCGAGCCTCAATTTACACTCAGCATTTCAGCCACCAGTTGTTCTGCTAACAGGAGATTAACAATTAACCACAAATAACTCCCCAGGTTTCAAATCTATTTGTCCTGTCATTATCAGGATTGCAGTAGACCGTTTTTGCTTATTAACAGCACATTACTGAGTGCTATAATTGAAATAGCTGTAGCAGCCATAAAAAAGTAAATGAATGCATGAGGTAAGATACTCTCCAGTTTACAAATAAAGGCTGCCTGAAGTTATTAGAGACTAATTTCACCTGGCTGAGGCTGGATCTTACAGGAAATGTTATGCCCTCTACTTCTTTAGTGTCCATGTGCCATAGCAACAAGGCTCTTCAATATATCTTTCCAGGAACTTGGCTTTCATTAAATCCCTGCTTAAGTGCAACACACAAAGCAACTTTTAACTGCATGTTATTATTATTATGCAGGCCAACAATTTCATATATATATGCCAGTGCATTCACACTGACAACCTACAAATTCTTTACTGCAAAGTATGTCCAAGACAGACAAGCATTTCTAAGCATGACTATATCCTCCAAGGCACACAGCAGATCCCTACTGTAGAGGTGGCTCTGTCATACCCCAAAGGCTGACAGAAACCTACTAGACTTTTTTTTTTTTTCTTCCATTATTTCTGGTTGTTCATTCTTCTTACAGATAGCAGCAGAGAACACTGTTCTATCAACAGTGAGAGAAGAGTAGGGCTATCTACATCTGAGGGGAAGTAAAAAAATGGAGAGAAAATGACCACATGCAAAACACAAGTAGCATAGGAAAAGCATCCAGAGGATACATTAAGAATAACAAGACAATAAGAAATTACTTGAAAAAGGAAAATAATTAAGTCAAGTAAGGTGTATCCCAATATGATCAAATAGATCTTACAGGTTACTGCTCCCTTCCCCTGTGAACATTAGCTCTGTCATTCATCAAACCTTTTGGTGGTCTAACATATCTTGCTGACCCCAAGAAAATCTCCCCACCTTCCTCTTTATTCTTCCTGTATCTTTCTATTGCATTAGCAACTTGAAGCAGTTCAAGGATTTCCAAATTAATAGCACCACACTTGAAAGAGGTGCTGGGAGCCTGGAGAAGATGACAGACATCCTCCTCTTTCACAGCCATATCAGCCATCCCTTCTAACTTCACCTTTACACATGCTCTATACAAATTTTAGAAGTAGCTTAACTATCAGAGGATATAAAACATTATAAACATTGGGCCAAGAAGTACACTGAAAGTAATGGTGATATTTAGATAAGCAAGTCTGGGGAGGTGGGGAAAGCAGTATAAATAAAGCATAGTCTATAGACTATTCTAGTACCCTATCATTCTCCAATCCAAACCCATATCCTGCCTGTGTCTTAGATAAAGCTAAAAATCCTTTACATTTTCTTAAACAAAGGTAAAGAATTCCACATTCAGAGCATTACCTTTTATGTTCTACCTCGAAATCTTTTATCTGTTTGAATAAGAACAAGCCTGACACCTTTCCAGACTGAGATGATTCAGTTCATTGACAAAGATCAACAGATGGCCCAGACAGCTCTTGTTACCCTTCTCTCAGGACCAGAGGCTTTCTAAAGTCCTCCAAGGAGACACTATCTTGTGAACAGCTTTCATAAGCATGAGGTACACACAAACAGCTCAGTGTGTCTATTCTCCTCGAGTATCAGCCTTCAGAGTATTTTCCCTCCCTTCCTTCTTCCATACTTACAAGGCTGTACCAGTTGCAGTACCATAAAAAAAATACTTCTGAAGTGCTTAACCTGTCATTTCCCCAGCGCAAAAGAAATGACAGTAAGTGGGAGGCTCCATGCAAAGCTAGCAGTTTAGACAAGTATCTCCTTTTTATAGCTCTATATGTGTATGTCTTGGAGCTACTTATTAGTATACAAATTTTGGAGCAGATGTATTCTTATGTGGTGTACTCTCCAGTAGCAGCCCAAAAAGGGGTGTCACTGAAGTAAGCACATACCTGTCCTGGTCATATGCTTCAATTTCCTCATCTTGGAAATTGGAACGTAAGGAAAACACTGGTTTCATCCTGACCTATAGTTATGATGTAGGCAGAACAAATATGTTTCTGATTTCACAATTTAGATGTATCTATGGACACCCAAGGGTATCAACCTTCTTTTCTGGCAGCTCAGCCTGTCGCAATATTGAAATCAAAGGCGACAAAAGAATTTTCCAAATAACAGTTTTGTCCTGGATTTTACAACCTAGTTTCATTCAAGAGGTTCAAGTCTGAGGGAGCTTACTGATTTTGTTTAGAAAAAGTAAAGCTATGGAAAAAAAAAAATTCTACACTTTTAAAGAATCTAGAACAGTTAATCAGTAACCATGGCTGCAGTTTTGTCTCCATCAATACCCTTTTCACATCTCATTTATAGGACTGCAAAGAGAAAGTACCTTGGAGCTGCAGATAGATACACTGGATAGAAACATCTGGCTAGGAAAGAATTCAGCTTTGCATTATAGCTTCAGAATGAGCTCACATGTCTTCTCTAACCACCAGTATTAATTATCATCTACCAGATCTTCTGTACAAAGTGTTCTTCAGCTTGCCCATTTTTAATACATAGATAAGAAGGGTAACAACTTTTCCCCCTATTCATAAAGGTGGTAAACATAAAAAGATTTATTTCATACAATAAAGAACTGCCCACCACTTCTTTTCCTGATGATAGTAATGTGAGTGATTTCTGTTGTGTTCTGTTTGTAAGCCAAAGGTATAAGTCATCCTTAAGGAAACAATCATTCCTGCTCACAGGAAACAAACAGAAGACATTCCTTCTAAACTGGAGGTAGTAAGCAAGTGATAACTTCACCTCACTTGTCTCAAAGTAGCAAGTTTTTTGATTATAATTTCAGAAACCAACAGTTACGACCTTCTGAGTGTAGTTCATACTCTCCCCTCGTTGTTTTTTGGTTTGTTTCTTTCCTCCAGGAAGTAGCTTTCCATTACTTGGGGATGCCAGGACAGGTTTCAAAACATGAATGCCACTCTAAGTCAGCCACATTTGGAAGCAGGCTATGCTTAGACACCAAGACTGCAAGTTAATGGATCACAGTGTGCACAGATGCTGGGATTTTCCAAAGGAACTTCACTTCCTTTCCCAAGTGCCACATGATTATCGACAATGAAAGTCAAACTCCTCCTGATACATAACACTATGAAACTAAGCATTGTGCAACAGACATTCACAGCATAATTACTCCTCTTACGTAAACTGAGTACAACCACTTTGAAGTTTATGGACTTTATGGACTCAAGTGAATTTAAAGTTGGAAGGAAGCATTGAGGAAGAATGTACTAAGTTAAACTGTGCTAGACAATTACCTTTATTCAGCAGCAAAGATTAAACTCATATGCAAAGTTTGAAGATAGTGTTAATGTTCTTTTGCAAGCAATTGAAATTTTGAGATAAGTTATATTAAACTTACCTACAATATCATCAGATGATCTGTATGTCTCAACTGACAATTAGCAAATGCTACAATTTATATGATACATTGGCTTCAGTGACAGAGTGGGCTTAAGAAGCTCCTGCCCATCCCAAGCCAATTGTTTCCACATCCCCAATCTATTTTGTCATCCCTTCAGCTATGCAAGTCCAGATATTTACAGTACAGCCACAGTACAAAGCACTGGAGTCAGTCAGATTAAAAATATCTATACAAACCAAAAAAAGGGGATGGAGTGTATTTTTAACAAAAAAATAATCAGTTGTCCTGTTTACAGTACAGCTCCACAACCGATTAATTAAATGTTAACTGAGAAGTCAGCAATTTGTGGCACCAGAAGGAACTGCACATTTCCTTCAGGAAAGGAAACTACAGTAAGCCAGCAGTACTGCCAAAGACAGTGTATCTTACAGCTTGTCACCTTCATCTTCTAAGCAGAGATTCTAGCTTTATAGTTCTCTTGGTTTACAGGTAGGTCTAGCTTTCATAGATTCAATCCTACAATCACATTTTGCAAGTCCATATACAAAAGCCCAGGAGATCCCCGAATCTGTGTTTTCTGGGATGAAGCTGATAAGAATAAAAAACTGAACTCCATCCCTACCAGATCCTGTGCACTATGCTACAAGATCCCTTCCCCCTTCCTACTCTCTCCATCTTCTCTGTGCACTGGTTCTGGCATATGCAGCTATACGGTGAATGGGAAACAAAATCCACTTGAAAACTGATCAGATTCCTTGTTTTGCCTGGCAAGTTTTCAAAGCTGTAGGTTCACTTCCCAAAATGCACCTCGAGTACCAACATCAACACAGAAAAGCAACGAAATTCCAGCAGCAGTGTGGTCTTACACCAGCTATGTTTGTCACAAAATCGCACCCCTGGTGCGATCATGGACAGCTCCTATTTGTCATCCGTTTCCATAATACTAAAGTAATCTGCAGGCAACATTAAAAGAGAAGAATAATAAGCTATTTAATACAATCAGAATTCATAATTAGTTCAGTAAATAAAAAGAAAACCAAAACCAACACAACACAACAACCAGATCAGGGAAGGGTAGAGAACAAAGACAGCAGTCAGAGAAATTTTAATAGGCAATTGTCCCACTAGAGTTTACCTTTCAGTTGAGAACACACCTTCCAGCAGACCCATTTCAAAATGAAAAATGCTTTGCTGATAAAGTTTAAGCCAAGTCACCTGTATTTAATTGATTAAGCTGTAAGAAACTGATTCAGTGCTGTAATTTTCAAATTGTAGACAGAAGAGAAACACTTTAAAGGTATTGTACTACTACTACAAAGAATTAAATGCGTATTTGTTTAGTCACAGTGACTCTGTTCCAGCTCTTTCTTTTAATTTCTGAGCATACTAATAGACATGGGTGTTCAACAAGAGGTGCAAAGTTAAGAATAGGAACAGGCTTGCAGATCAAAGTTCTGTTAAAAGACACTGCGTACCAGAAACTATTAGAAGTCCACGGTCCC
>JANHGN010022488.1:13415-25551 GCA_024605025.1 Megaceryle maxima | reverse complement strand
ATTCACATTTGAAGAATCTAAAGCCTATTTATTCCAAGCTTTACTGACATGACATCTGAACAACAACTGTGTGCAAGCACTACCTGAAGCTCCCCATCACCCCCTCATCACTGGGGGGGGGGGGGGGATTCAAAGTACCTTCCCCATGGGGGCTTTTCAGTCTCTAGCAGTGGTCAGGATCAAGCAGTGTCTCCTCCCTTCCTGGGGTCACTAACAAGGCCTCTTTCCAGCTGCCTAATTTTAAGAAATAGGTAAAAACTTCAAATTCTATCATTCAAAATTGCCCATTAGTTTTAAATTATTCTGCAGTGGGAAATAAATAAAGAGAAATCAACTGACTTTAATTCCTCTGTAAATCCACTTTACACAGGAAAGTAATTTTGTTTCAACATAAACAGCATCACTCCCTTTCCTCAGAGGTGCAGCCACAAAGATTTGGATCAAAACCTAGTTGTTCTCATCTGTGAGAGATGAGAAAGGCAAATTACATTATTGTCCTATGTGATATTTTGAAAACAAATAATGGATATGGTTTGGTGTTTTTTTTTAGTCTCCAGTATGAAATCCAGGATCTTGTAAGATCAAATTATGTTTTTACTGAAGAATAAACTTGAAAGTATCTACTGTCATGCCAGGCTCATCCAAGCAGAATCTATTCCTCAGCATTTCTCAGTTCTGAGGCTTTGCATTGGAACAATCTCACATGCCCATGGTGGAACTGAATCCAGTTAAGTTCCAGGAAAATATTCCATTGATTCTGTGAAATAAAATAGTGAGTTTTGCATCGTAACATCTTGAGAGGATGAAGCTTAAAATGATGTATTTAAAGAGTGTTTCAATATCAGCAATTCTTGCAGAAGTTTTATGCAAGCAAAAATGCGTTGCTTGGCTATGCTTGAGGAAAGTCAAGGATATCTGTGTACATAGGACATGAACCATCCCTGGCACCATTGCAGGGGAGGTTGGCCAGGGCTCTGAGCACCCTGCTCAGTGCAGGGGGGTTGCACTAGATGGCCTTGAAAGGTCCCATCCCACCCAAATCAGTCTGTGATTCTATTCTATGAATTAACACACTTACAGGTACCCACACTGCCCAAATAGTTTGTCTCTAACAGGAGGAGAAAGATGTCCATCCTTACTGAAGAACATAAAAACCTCTGACAGAGTCAATGTAGGAAAAAAACAAACAACAAAAAACAAACCAACCAATCAACTTACTCCATGAGCTTTGCTCTCTGCTTACTGCTAAATATTATTTGTGGGCCTTCCCCAGAAGTTCCTCTGACTGCCAGAAACCCCCCTCCATCCCTCTTTTTAAATTCTTCAGAGTACTGGAGGCTCCCCACTCTACCACTTGCTGTGGTCTCTTGGCTCCTGCAGCCACCACACCACCACTACAGCTGAATCACCTAACAGTAGTAAACTAACTCTGCTTATGTAGGACTTCCATTAAACTGTTCTTCAGTTTAACTCCCATGTACCAGCGTTCAACTAATCCAGGGATTCTGGGCACTGCAAAACATAGCAGGGGATTGAAGCTAGATAATCTTTGAGGTTCTTTCCAACCCAAAGCATTCCATGATTTGGGCATTAGTCTGGCAAGTGTATTTTCTTTCTTTACCTAGAATCAATAATAGATTTTTTTATCACAGAATTTTGAACTTTCTTAGCAAAGAGAAAGAAAAGCAGCTCTAACATCATTACTGCACCAGTGCTCCTTTTACTGAAGGGATTTCTCTTTTCCACAACTTCCATAACACAGAATGTACTACATTCACACTGTGTCAAAAGCTCAACTGCAGTTACATTTCTCCACCCTGAAGGAATCAGTTCAAGATGCACTGAAAGCCGACAGCTGTTAAAAGATCTTAGTTATTTGAATACACAATTAAGTGTAAGTAAAAAGCTGCAGCCTTCTCAGGATATGTGTCCCTCTCTCAGGATCACTGTTCTCCATTCAGACATTTCATACGTGTTCTTCTTTGCTTCTATTTCTTAAAGTCAAGGATGAGCACAACAAAACTTTAAGATTAACTTTTGCTCCCCCAGTGGCTCTAGTCTTGCAAAACACTTTCACTGAGTATCGTGGTTCCCATTTAATAGACAGTTTTGGTAAGGAAGAGACAATCTATGGGGTTTAATTACTCTAAGTGGGTCACTGTCAGTGTTCAATTAACCAACAAGCATATAAACCACATCTGCAATAGATCAGATGACTTTTTACATCAAAATAAAGAAGCAGAGAGTACCTCTACATAGTTGTTGCTGACTACAGCAGATGGGTTTTGCTGTAAGCAAAGTTCTGTGTCAAAGTGTCTAATTTCTGTATAATTTAGTGTAGGTAATAAAGCTTTTGTCCTGTGGCCTAGAAGTGCCAAAGCTTTTTTTAAGATCATTATGAACAAATAAAAATCCCTCAAAGTGTTTAGAAGAGGTTCCTTGTCTACCATAATTATTTACTGCAGCATAAAAGCATTAAAATAAATAAATATATAACATTAAACCTAAAGCTCACACTGACAGCAATGCTCATGCTGCATTCCCAACATAGCAACAGAGACCATGCAGAGTCAATTAATTGCCACAGAAACAATTAATTTTCAGAGAGTCTAAAATCAGGCAAGAAGACAGAGCTTCAACTCAACAAAAAGAATAAAACACCTGCGAGGTTCCAGGAATGCTGTAGATTGCTGTGTCTTTACCAGCCACGAAGGGCAAGCAGATACCAGTATAAAATAGCCATATACAACCTAAAGAAGAAAATATTTAGTCCCACTAAGGACCCAATAGACCAGTTACCTGACGCCGACAGCCAACAACATATCTTGGTCCATTTGTAGCCTTGACAATGACTGGAGAGAGAAAAATCAAAGAAGAAAAAAAAAAAAATCAAAATTTCCTTTGTTTACTGTTCTGAGATACATTTCTGAACTATCCAGTATATTACCTTTTTCTGCCAATCCTCAGATCACCAAGACTCTAATTTTTTACCCCCCTCAACTCTTTAGCCAGGTTTTATCTACAAAAGTTTCAAGATTTCAAAGAAGGAAACAGTCTGGCAGCAAACTTACATTTCTCTTCTGTTAGCTGCTTAAGAACCTCACCAACAATCTGCAAAACAATAAACACAGTTATTAGCCTACAGAAAAACCACCATTGCAAACCAACACTGAACACCTTAGAAATTCTTCTCTGGCTTCATGCTGTTCACCAGCACTTTTCTTTCTTTAACCCATCTCCATCAACCAGAACAAACACAGAAAAACTCTCCAACCCACATGCTTGGAGTATCTGATCCTGATATTAAAGCCCCCGTTTCTGTTGGCCAGACTGTTCCCTCTTTCTTGATGCCAAAAATACGACTTATATGCAACTTCCAGGCAAGTTGACTGTCAACCACCACCACAAGCTGCTCTGACCTAATTTTTCTTACGTACCTGCCCAACACTCTGCAAAGCCTTGAGATCATTTTCGGATTTTTCATATTGCTTGGTGAGCTCTTTCAGTTGTTCCCTTACTAGAAAAGAAAGGGAACAAAAGATTTTGTTAATGCTCAATCCAACAGTAACTCAGGACCTGGCCTTTCACCAGCAGAAAAGCATCAGGTAGAGCTTGACTGTGGGAAATCTGCACACCCAAGAAGTCACCCTCCTGCAAGCCCCTGCTCCAGGGCCTGCACACCCTCAACACAGCAGTGTCTCCTATTACTGAAAATACTGTGGAGAAAGCATCTAAAAACCCTGTCCAGAACTAAAAAAGGTCAAATTCAAGGGTATTAGTGCCTCTGGAAGGCACCGACAGAACGGCAGAACACACTACTGCCAACAGGATATGAGGACGCTTGCAACAGTCGCATAAAAGACCGACCGAAAAACCTTAAGGGAGAAGAGGCCGTGAAAAGAGAATCGCCCAGCTGGATGTGGCGGCGGCAGGGCCCCTGACCCTCCCGCCCACTTCGACTGAAAGGGGGGCCACAACCCGGGCTGCACCGCGGGGCTCTCCCAAGAGGAAAGGAAAACAGCCACGGCACTGACAAAAGGAGCCGCTACCAGCGGCGCCCATACCCTGCCCCTGCCCTGCCACCCTCCCCTCTCCTCCGCCCGGCCGCCAGCGCTGCCCCGCGGGGCCCGGCCCAGGCCCATGACGAAGCGCGGGCAGCGGCAGCCGCCGGGCTCCCTTTCCGAGCTCCCCGGGCGCTCAGCGGCGGCGATCCCCGAGGCGGCGACGTTCCCCCGGGCGGGACGCTCACACTCCTTAAGGCGTCCGTCGATCTCCTTGTGCTCCAGCAGCTTCTTGCGATAGTCCTGCAGCGCCTTGTCTCTCGGGTCCGCCATGATGAGCAGCCGCCGCTCATAGGGAATGCCGGGAAGGGCCATGGCCGGCGGGGGCAGGGCCTCGCGCACAGCCACGCCCCCTTTCCCTCGTTCTCCCTCCCTACTGCGCGCCGCTGCGCCCCCTTTCGGCGCGGAGGTGTATGTAGGTGTGCTGGGGGGGCGGGTAGACGCGTGAGGCGGAGTCGCGCATGCGCTTTGCGACGGGCGCGAAGCTGCCGCCCGCCCCGCCCTTAAAGTACGTGACCGTGTTGATCTATAGGTGTCTATGCGCTTCAGTACGTGCCTGGGGGCGCGTGCCCGTGCGGTGCCGGGCACGAGTGACAGCCAGGCCGAGCCCCCTCAGCAGCTTCCTTCCTTCTCCCGCCACCCTTGAGTGGCTTCTCTCCTCAGGGTTCCCTCAGCGGGGCTTCCCCTGGGCTTAGGCCGCTCTGGAGGTTTGGAGACGTTAAAGAAAAAAACCCGAGTCGTTAAACTGCAGCCGAGTTACGCATCCCATTAACTGAACCAGGATGTACAGCGGGCGCTGACCGGTGGTACCTGATGGAAGAAGCAGCCCCGGCCTGGGGGTGCAGAACCCGGATGTGTCCTCCCCCTGTGCCCAGAGCCGGCACAAGAGGCCCGCTGGTCCGTGAGGACACGGGGGGGGAGCGGCGGCGTGGGCCGCTGCAGGCCGGGAGCTGCTCTGGTGCTGTCGTGCTACCTGCCCCCTCCCTCCCGCTCAGAGAGAGGGGAAGCACCCCTGCCAGCACCCCGCTACCTGCACCTCTCCCGGAGCAGGGCCGGCTGCCACCCCTCGCTCCGTGCGGGCCGGAGAACGCCCAAAGGCACTGCCAGGAGAAGAAGGGTCCTGGCCCCGTCGCTCCTTCAGGACGCGGCTGGTTTCTGTGCTGGTACAGGAGGCAGAACCCGGGCCGGAGCCCACACAGCAAGTGCCAGTCCCAGGAGCGGGACCCCTGCCTCTTACCGACGGTCAGCGGCCCCTCTGCGGGCGCGGGCCCCAACCGCGTGCCGGTTATCACTCTGCCTCCCGGCAGGGCCACTCCATCCCGACACCGGTGAGTCACCGCCGG
This sequence comes from Megaceryle maxima, assembly GCA_024605025.1. Taxonomy (NCBI): domain Eukaryota; kingdom Metazoa; phylum Chordata; class Aves; order Coraciiformes; family Cerylidae; genus Megaceryle; species Megaceryle maxima. The sequence goes on along the minus strand of JANHGN010022488.1, from coordinate 20,147 downwards.
CGGGAAGTTGGGCAGCTTCCTCAGGCCACCTCTCCGGGCCCGGACGCCCTTCCGCTAGCGGGCTGAGCCGGGCCGGGCCGGGCCGAGTTGCGTGCGGCGCGGCGCGTAGCCAGCGGCGGCCGCGCCCCCGGCGAGGGGCGGTGCGCGGCGCGGCTTCTTCAGCCGGCGGTGGCGGTGGCGGCGGGGACGGGGCTGGTGTGGCGAGATGGCGGCGGGCAGCGGGCTGCTGCTGCGGGCACTGGGGTTTGCCTCTTTGCTGCTGCTGGTGGTGGTCCGCGGGTCGCCCGGTGAGGCGGAGCGACGTTGCTTCTGCCAGGTGGGCTCTGCCGGGGGGACGGGACGGGACGGGACAGGGCGGGTGCGGGAGGTGCGGAACCACATACACACACATCTGCGCTGAGAGTGACGATGCCTCAGTGCCTCCACTCCTCTCCGAGCATCAGAAAGTCTGCTGGGAGGTACCTAGAGAAAAGGGGCTCGGAGGGTGACTTGCAGCCCCGTGCCCTCTTCCTTCCTTTCTTAACTGTATTCTCTCCCTGCCCCTAGCAGGAAGGGTGAGTGTTTCAAACAGGGAGTAGTTCTTCCCTAACCACACAGATGCCTCTTGTCGGATGTTTCAGGGATGTGTGTTACTACAGGGAGCTGCCTCATCCCTTTCCCTGGAGGTCTGTCTGTTCCTCCCAGCTTTGCTGTCCAGGAGCGAGTGTGGCTGCAACAGGCACCTGCTACTCTACCCTACCTTACCCTACACCCCCATGCCTGGGGTAACCTGGCCTGCCCTGCTCCTTAAAGCTCTTCCAGGGTTAATTCCCCTCGTTGATGTGTCAAGTGTGTTACCGTCTGGCCTGGTGCACTTGGTGCACTGTCTGTTGCTGTACAGTAATGAGAGAACTGGGTATAGTCAACTAAGAGATGAGATCAAACTGCTGGATTTGGGGGAATGGTCACTGTGCGGGTTCCCTGTGACTCAGTTTACCCAAGCACAGTTGGAAGATCAAGGAGTGAAGATGGTACAGTGTATTTAGGGCTTTATTTTTGTAGCCATTTAAAAAAGGAAACTATTGTAAAGCCTACTCTTACTGTATTAAAATTACTGTATTAAAATTCTACTGCTCAAATGTGAACCAGAAATTGAGCATGAAGAAAGAAAACAAATGCAGTTGTGCACTTGTCTTTGCCTTCTGGGTGTCTGTTGACACTTCAGATTCATGTGGAGATGCTAAATGCCAGGTATGCTGATAAAGAAATGAAACATGCGCATTTTGATTCTATATCTCGATGGGGTTTTCACTCGTCCGGTTTCCTCTGAGCAGTGAAGTTTGTCTCCTAAGGACTGACGTTTGAGTCAGGAGTGGGGTATGGGGTAAGGAACCCTAACCACAAAACAAACTGGCATTCTGGTGTAGGAATGGCTCGCAGGCTTTTTTCCTTGGGTAGGAGGAAGCGGTGGTGTGCTCTATAAAACACAGTTCTTGTTTAGCCTATGCTTTGGTTTACTTTGGAATACAAGTGTTGGGGTTCAAGATTTTCTGCAGACTTTATTGCCTTTGGGAAGGCATGTTATATAGGTTGGCATTTCTCAGCCTTGCTAACCACTTAACCTTTTACAACACACCTGAGGGCTGCCTTACTTTCTTGTGAAAAATAATTTGCTGCTCATCTTGTGCACCCACTGATCTGGTGAGTTTTATTTACCACCAAATAAAATACAGAGTAAGCCTTAAATGGCACCTTTTACCCTTCTTGGTTTATATACTCAAAAGCCAGGGTATAGCTTTTGGTTTCCTGCTGTGAACCATCTCAGGCTGTCTCAGGAGCTTGTCCGCTTAAGAAACCTTGACATAGGGTGGATGGAAGAGCTTTGACTTGGCCGTCACCCGTGCTGGGACAGTTGACAAGGGCCACTTTTGAGAATGCTTTCTGTAGCAATACTTCAAACACTGACTGAAGCGAGCCGTAATTCTGGAGTGAGTGTTGTGCTCTTGTCTGTCTGTACTACTGTGATGCCTCACCTGCTTTTTCAGACTTATTTTAGCTCTTTGTTGTTAACCAGGCCTGAAATTGTTAGTAGAAATGTCCATCTGTTACTAAACCACTAAAGTTTCGCAGCCTATTGCTGCTTTTCAGTCAGTCTCATTAACACCAAATAACACTTTGATATCAGAGTTCCCTGGAACTTTACAAGCAGCTTGTTCCCCACCCAGGTATTCATGTTTACATTAATACTTTAGTCAGACATGAATCAATTCTCCATATTCCCAGTAATTATTACTCACTTGCTGTTTACAGACTGATGTAGCTGCATTAAGGATATGCTGCAGGTGTTGGGCAGACTGGGATTTTTGACTCTGTTTCCGGTCTGGCAGAGGGCTGGTTTCCTTGGTGGGCATTTCTGTGGCCAGTACCCTGTCATTAGGGGCGAGTCCGAGCACTGAGGGCTACCCCATTGTTACCTGAACAGACTTTCAAGCTGTTCTTACGTTCTTGTTGAATTGGTGTTCACCCACCGGCCTTCAGGGCAGGAATTCATAGCTAACACGAGGTCCCGATCGCTGTGGGGTGGCCTGAGAGGTGGTGCAGGGCATCTGCAGATCCTTTGATAGCAGATGCTTGGAGATGTCATCTGACAACACTTTGTCCTCTGCGGTTTAACCCCATCCTGAGGCTCTGGAAGCCCCAGTCCTGGGACAGTGGGGAAGGCATTTCCTTGCCATCAGCCTGGCACTTGTGTGGCTTATCTACAAGAGCAGGCAGCTGCCAGGGAAGTTGATACAGGCTTAGAAAGCAACTTCTCAGCCACTGTAGGATTCCCTTCCTGTGCTCTGTTGTAGCTGAAAGTGGGAGGTGCAGAAAAGAGTTTGCTTTCTCTCCTGCCCAGCGCTGTGGTTGATGGTGGCATGTGGGTCTGGGATGGAGCCCACAGCTAGAGAACAAAGCCCTAAATCCACTGCTCAGGTGACATTTCTGTGACACCAGAGGAAGCAGAAAGAGGTGGGGAGAGAAAGCTGAGCAGTGCAGGGGAGAGCAGACTGACAGGAGCCTGGGACAGGTAAAAAAAAAAAAGAGGAAGCAAAGGCCAAAGCTGAGGATTACGCTGAGTGGTGTTGTGGTGGTGTTTCAACCCCTGTTAGGCACACAAGGCGGGTACATCGGCGTTGAGGGATCGAGAGCGGCTGCTGAGCAGGGTCAGCTGAACGCCTTCCTCGGTGTTTACTCAGCAGCCAGAGTCGTTTGTATCGCGTCTGTCCCGTCGGCTCCGTTGCATCTCTTCCTTGGCACTGGGCAAACCCAGCCCTGCCCGTGGGTCTCGTGCCAGGCTCTCACACCCCTGTTAGGTGGAGCGAAACCCATCGCTGCCACTCGCCTCAGCAATTCACTGATCCCAGCAAGCACGTGGTTGGGACGGGATCAATTTATGTTTCATCTTAAACGACTGTTCTAATTATCACAGGCTGAAGTCGTAGATAAATATTTTAGGGAGGTGGAGGGAAAGTGTTTTAAGGTGACACCCATCGCAGGGCATGTTTGACACATGCTGGAGCTCAACTGCTCTGACAGCAGGAGTTGACAGCCAAAAAAAGAGTCTCTGGCTATATACAGGGCTGAAAATATATAAATACAGGGCTTCTGGGGTGGCAGGTGGTCACGAGCAAGAAGGGTCTTCTGGGATGAAGCCCATGCCTTGCCAAGTGGTCTGGTACTGGCCACTTTCCTGAGTCCTAAAGAGGGTCAGCACTGCTTTGTGGTAGCATCACAGGGGTGTAGATCTTGGTCTTTGAGCAGACTTAGCTTTTGATGCCTTGAGCTTTGATAGGTTGGGCACCTACAGGTGGTGTCACCAGGCCTGGCTGAACTTTCTCTTTTCCAGACTAAATGATTCTGTGATTCTTTCTCAGCATCCTGGTGGCTTAGGAGGCAGAGCAGGAAGGTCAGCGGGCCAGCACGGGCAGGGTAAGGAAATTGCCCATTCCTGCACAATCTGACTGAAATCCTTGGAGGAAGAAAGTCTTTTCCCTCTGATTTGAGCAAAGCTTGAGTTTTCCCCACTGCTTCCACTTTCTGCCCCCACAGGCATGTTCTTGGTGGCACTGTGGCCACTCTGCCCATCAGTGCTCTTTTAAACCGAGCAGCAGATATTTGGACATCTTCAAAGCATGACCCCAACCTACTCCTGAATGTTGTGGGACCAGTGCTTCATCCTGGATTATTTTCAGGATGATGTTTTGTCAGACTGCCTCTGGTTTTAACTGGTTTCTAGACGTAGCAAAGACAGGCCTGGTGCACATGGCACATGCTCTTTTGGTTGAGGGCTGGCCAGGTGTTCCAGTGTCACCTTTTACAGAGGTGTCAGTCCCTTGGAGTGATGTGTTTGTCTCACGGGGATACAGAGAGCAGATGAAGATTATCCACAAATCTTTTTGCAGGCCAATTTTAGCCCCAATCTATAAGCTGCCTGCCTCAGAGGACGCCAAGTTTCCAGGAAATAAAAAATGTATTTTTGTTGGTTTTGTTTTGTGGGTTTTGTTTTTTTTTTTTTTTTGGTGGTGGTTGAAATTTTTTGTGGTCTGTTTTATTGTGTTTTGTTGTTGTTGTTGTTGTTTTTTCTTTCATTTCAAAACAGCTTTAAATTGGGTAACTGGATTAGCAAATCACTTCTGGAAATTTTTTTTTTATTTTTTACAAGGGTGATTCAGGCTAGTGGAAAGCTTAACTGGTATGTTGTTAATCTTCATTACCACAAAAAATACCTGACGGAATACAGTCCACGTGTGAAGATGAGGTGATGGGCTTCAATGTGACCACTAAAACCAGAAGTGAGTCTCCAAATCACTGTGCCTTAACAAAAACCATTTGCTCAAGTGGAGAGGGGCGTTCTGGCATGCTCTGATAGATTTCCTTTCCCTCCTCCTTAGATCAGTGGAGCTAAATCCAAAATACTAAGGCTCAAAAAGCTGTATTCCAAAATAATTGGACAAGTGGTCTGGGTGTAGAGCCTGGATTCCTTCCCGCTCTGTCCAGGTTGGCAAGAAGAAACTTCCACTTGCCTTTGAGATGCTCTATGCTTAATCCAGGCTATTTTTTCCCCTGCCTTCCCATTTCATGTGACTCTGTGCTCCATTTCTACCTTCCTTCTCAGAAGGAGGGCAGGGAGCTTCATTTCCAGAGCAGTAATTATAATGGTTTTATTTCAGTTGATGTGTAGCTCTTGCTGAATTATCTGAGGGCTCTCCGGAAATGCGTCAGGGCAGGTGGCTCATGTCTGTCACGTGCCTCTCTTTTCTCTCTGCACATATTTTGCCCTCATTGAGAAGGTTGGATGAACACCTTTGCTTTGGATTCAGGGAGGCTTTTTTTCTTGAGGCTTGCAGGATTTTACTCCCTTCCCTGGGTCTGATTGCTGAGCTGCCCATGACTTGGGTCATCTGAAGCCTTTCCTCACCTGCTTCTCTTTGCTGTCCCACAGCATTCAGCAGCTCTTAGGCTGGTTGATTGCTCTAAAAGAAAGAAAAGGGGGAGCCCCTTAACTACAGTCCAACCCCTTCTTAGGTCTCATGTGTCCCCCATCTGCCTGTTTGTTCCTGGGCTCCCCTGGGGAGGTTTTATGCCACCACTTGGCACTTCACAGGAGCTGCCTGTGCCAATGTTTCCTGGCTTCTACTTGTCTCTGCTTCCAGCTTTCTTGTGGACAGAGAGAAGGTGGGGATTGGACATAACTCCCTAGAACAATGCAGTGTGGGCTACGTCATTTCTGTGCTGGCTGCTGCTAGAATTTTGTAACCTTTATGGGACAGAAGAGGCAAGAGGGTTTCTCATCGTGAGCTGTGGCAAACATCCCATTTTTTTGCCTCATAATTTAACAATATTGATTCAAACCAACTGCTTGATCCTAAACCCCTGAGTGTATCTGGGGAATGGCAGCTTGCTACGCGTTCTGTTGCTACATCAACATCCAGGAAAATTCCCTGGTGTGCTGTTGAGAGTGGATAAGTAGCAACACTTGATTTTGGCCAGGGTGATTTCCCCAAGTACTCATCAGGGGGTGTGGGGGAAGCAAAACTACTTCTGTGTTGTGCAGCTTTGTCATCCAGCTGGTAATCTACGTGTCAGGAAGCTGTTGCTGAGTTTCTGCTACTTGTTTTGTTTTGTTTTGTTCAGGGCTTGCACAGAGCTTGTTGAGTTCTTCAGGATGATGCAAGAAGGACTGGCTTTCTACATCAGATTTGGAACAAATGTGTTCTTGCCAAATGTCTCTGAGGCGAGGAGAGAGGCTGTTGCAATCGCTGTGGTTCTGATTAAATCTCAGAAATGGCTGCAGATTATGCAGCTGATGAACAGCAGGACTTTCTCTGAGTGCTGTAATCCTCGGTGGCATTGTTTGTTGACTAACTGGGCCCTTATGCAAATGCCAGCTCTCACCTGTATGCCTTCTTGCAGGAGTGACATAGGGAGATTCCTCTCAAGCGGGAATCTGAGCTGGCAGTGTGCACGGCTCTCGGCCGTTCCAGCAGCCTGGATTTGGTGTCTTGCTGGATTTGGCCCCGATGGAAACATCTGTGGTCTGTGTAACTGTCTGATGTATGGAGAAGTGCCGTGTGGGCTTTGTGTATGTGTGACAAAGTCCAGTTGAATGTCTGGTGTGCCAAGAGACAACAGGGCTGGGGCCAGCTCTGGAGTCCTCAGCACAGCAGAGACAGGGACCTGGTGGAGCGGGGCCAGAGGAGCCCCAGCAAT
>JANHGN010022487.1:0-45975 GCA_024605025.1 Megaceryle maxima | reverse complement strand
ATATACATAAAGAAATTTAAATATAAAACTTCTATTTAAATATAATACTTTAATGTATTAATAATATTATGTCTGAATATTTAAATATATATTATGAATTCAAAAGAAATAACCAGATTATTTTAGTTATTGAAAGAAGTCTACTTGGGTGGGGGAGAAAGGGAGGACCTTGAAGAAGTGTCTTTGCTGGGTAATTCTCATTCTTTATGAAATGTATATTCCCAGGCTCTCCAAATCGTAGAGGTCACGATTACTCTCACCATTTGCCCTCCTCTTCTTTCCAGCAAGGACAATTTTTTTCCCTCATGTTGCCTGGCAATTGATGTGAAGTTCACTTAGGTCCCGCCCTGTGCTCTCCCTCAGTTTTCTGCTCTGGTCACATTGTCAAGTGTCTCTGGACTGGTGTTCCAGAGGTTGCACATCCAGCCTGGTTTCTGTCTTTACAAGTGCGGGCTGCGGGGGATTTTGCTATGCTCACCATATATTTGATTATATATTTGATTCTTAGATCCCAGTTCCTTATTTGCTCTCCAGCAAATACTCTTCCTTGATGTTGGAATCTCAAAACCAAAATAATCTTTGAAGTGAAACCAGAAACTCATCTTCCATTGTTTTTAAAGAAAAAAAAGTCCTCATGATACCAAATATTTTACCAAATTTTTTACACTTCCTGGGAATATTGAGTTTATTTTCCAAACTTGTGAATGGTTTAAAAACTACAGTGAATCTCATCAAAATTAGTCACCTGCCAGGCTGTGGTTTTCATCATAGGTAATATCAATTTGGGCGTTGTCAGAGCTGAGAAAAATTGGAGGAAAGGAAAAGTAGGTGATGTGCACCTGTTTGTATAATTGACTGAGTTAATTTAAGACACCAACTGAATTGTTATGAAGAATGATGGCAAAAAGGTTTTTATGTACAGAGACGATGCTTATCAGCGTGAAAATGAATGTGTCACAATTTGGTGGCAAATCAAAGGCCTGCTCTTTTTTCTTTTTCAAAATGCATAAATAAGGGGTGTGCATCTGTAAATCATGTAATCACTGTCTAACGTATGCAGGAATATTTGTAGAATATACAAAGACTTTGCTCTGCAGAGTTTATAATGCTAAGCTATGAGGCTACAGACATCTCTGGGTTCTGAAACACAGGTGGGTTGAAGGATATCTACACCTAAGTGTGTTGTGAAATAGCTGCAGCACTGAAGTGTAAGAAATTTAATTCAAAGACTTCTAATTAAAGGCTGGAGAGATGGGCAGAGAACTTCATTAAGTTCAAACAGGGTAAGGGCCGTGTCCTGCACCTCAAGAGGAATAACCCCCTACACAGGTGAGGGGATGACCTGCTGGGAAGAAGATCCACAGAGAAGGACCTGAGAGTCCTGGGGGACAACAGGTTCACCAGGAGTCAGCAATGAGCCCTCGTGGCCAGAAAGGTTGACGGTCTCCTGGGGTGCATGAAGAAGAGTGGGGCCAACAGGTTGAGGAAGGTTCTCCTCCCCCTCTACTCTGCCCTACTGAAACCAAAGCTGGAGTACTGGATCTAGTTCTGGGCTACCCAGTTCAAGAGAGACTAGGAACTACTGGAGAGGGTCCAGCAGAGGATCCAAAAATTATGAGGGGACTTAAGTGTCTCTGTACCAAGGAAAGGCTGAGAGCCCTGGGGCTGTTTAGCCTGGAGAAGATTGAGAGGGAATCTGATCAGTGCTGATCAATAGCTAAAGGGTGGGGGTCAAGAGGATGGGGTCAGACTCTTGTCAGTGGTGCCCAGTGACAGGACAAGGGGCAACAGGCACAAACTGGAACCCAGAAGATTTCCATCTAAACATGAGTAAAATGCTTTCCTTTGAGGGTGCAGTGCCCTGGCCCAGGCTGCCCAGAGAGGTTGTAGAGTCTCTTTGGAGAAATTCCAAACCTGCCTGGACATAATCCTTGGCACCCTGCTCTGGGTGACCCTGCTGGAGAACAGGGGTTGGACAAGAAAATCTCCAGAGGTTCCTTCCAACTCCTACCATTCTGTGATTCTGTAATATTGTGACAATCTTAAAAATCCTGGGATCCATAGGAAACAGATTTAAACTGAAGAACACTACTTGAGGAATGCAAGAGGACTCGATTAGAAATGAAGGGGGGGGATTACAGAGGCAGAGAAAAGTACTACAAAATGCAGAAGCAGCAAGTGGATCTCAAAGTCCAAACCCAGGAACAGAGGTGGCTGAGTCACAGCAGCTATATTTGGTATAAATCCAAAAGAATCATTCCTAAAATAGGAGAAAAAGGAAATTCCATCTTGACTAGAGAAAGACTTCATCTCAGAGAGTTTAATGCAGCAGGAAAAGCTCTGGGGTCACCAGGATCCAAAGCTAACAAAACACTGCTGTAGCTGAAGAGGATCTTTGTTAAAACATAATCCTGGAATTACAAAAGAGCCACATAAAAATATGACTCTATTTCCAATCTTGTAATCCAGTGTTTAACACTTGCTTTCACTAGAAAACAAAAAGCATCCTGTTTGGTTTGGTTTTTTTTTTAAGGCCATTCGGTGTTTTTTTCAAAACCAAAGCAAAATAAAGCTTCAGACGAATGCTGCATGAACTCTGGTGTTCTGCTTTCCCAGAGGTAATGACACCAAGAAAGTCTGTGCGGCCCAGAAAATCATTGTGAACTGTCAATATTCCCCAAAAGACAGGGCTCACAGCTGCCTCACCAGCCTCTGCCCTATGGGGGCGGCTATTTTAGCAAGCAGAGGCTGCTGTGAAACAACCCCCAACATCCAAAAATTTCCTGTAAACCTCTTCTGCTGCATCTTTTCCAGATACATCACACTTTGTATCCAGCACACCTCTGGCAAATCACTCAATTATGTGGCTGTTAATTACGGCTTCTTTCTCAACATCAGACTCACAGCAATTATACACCTTATTCTGCTTTAGTTTTGTTAACCTGATGTCTACACCCACATTCCACTTCCTGAGAGAGGGCTGGAAGTTCTGCTGCACCTAGGGTGAGTTTACCTCCCTCCTGACCAATTGAGGTGATTTTGAGGTGATTTGGTTAATGAGGGGATTTGCTGGTCCATGCCCTCAATATCTTAAGTATATTCCTGACACAGGTTGGAGACTTCACATGGGTCTGTATAATTTCCTGACAGACACATCACCAATCAAACCAAAGGCACCAACTACTATAGGTTTCGGCTTAATCCAAGTAACTCCACACACTTAAACTAGCCCCAAGTCCTAACTATGTCATGAAGCCTTTATTGAGGAAAATACATGCAATAAATCAAGAATACAGATCTCTGTGAAGCACATGCGCTAGTTTACCTGGAAGCTACGGGCCTGATGTCCCACAATCTGGTTGATGAAAGACAGGTAAGATGCACTGAGTGAGCACTTCAAGCTTCTAAAAACCCATTGTACCTCTGTACTCAGCACTGAGGAGGCTGCACCTTGAATCCTGGGTTCACTTTTGAGCCACTCACTCCAAGAAGGACATTGAAGGGCCAGAGCATGTCCAGAGAAGGGCAACAAAGCTGAGGAAGGGTCTAGAGCACAAGTCTTGCAAGAAGAAGCCGAGAGACCTGGAGTTCTTGAGCCTACAGAAAAGGAGGCTCAGGGGGGACCATCTCACCATCAACAACTCCCTGAAAGGAAACTGGAGCCAGGTGGGAGTCAGTCTATTCTCCGAAGGAACAAGTGATAGGATGGAAGGAAACAGCTTGAAGTTGCACCAGGGGAGGTTCAGGTTGGACAGGAGGAACAATTTTTTCTGCAAAAGGGTTGTCAAGGGCTGTCCCAGGCTGCCCAAGTGGTGGAGTCCCCATCCCTGGAGGGGTTTCATAAGCAATGGAAATGTGGTGCTGAGGGACATGGTTTAGTGGTGATTTGGCAGTGCTGGGCTACCAGTTGGACTTCATGATCTTAAAGGTCTCTTCCAAAGAAAATGATGCTATGATTCCATTAAATCTGTTCAGCAGGAAGGCTGAGGAAAGCCTCCCCTAAAGGGAAGCAAGGGAGCACAACCGCCTGTTTCTCAGCAGCTCACCCACGCTCACCGTCAGCGACTGTCAGGGCTTGTTCTGCTCCCTAAGCTGCAAATGAGCTGAAGAGGAATCATTATGGATCTGTGGACTTTCAGAACAAAAGATCATTTTTCCACCTCCAATCATCCCTATCTTTTGTCTGGCTGGACCAGCAGTACTGTGCCAAGAGCAGGTATTTCACCCACGGATACTACAAAGACATTAACAGCCTTGGATTCAGTAGAAAGGCAACAAGAAGCAATAGTTCTTCACTCAGCATCATCATGAAATATGTCATAACCCATAACCAACACAGCTGTAAACTGTCTCCCAAAATAAACCACCCCATGAGGAGCGGCCAAGTTTCTGTAACTTTCAAAGGAGACCTCAGCACTTTCTTTTGGTGAGTTTTGCTATAAACTGATCAATGTTTTTAATTTGGTTCCAGCACTATGAACAGTAACTTTTTCCTTGGTAATGTCTGGATTTCAACTGATTATTAAATGAGGCATGAAAAGCAAAGTAAATGGCACTTATTCAAGTTTGCATCAGCAGAGTGTTCTCCATCGCGGCACTGGAGCACTCTGACAGCTGTCACACACAAACCACCCACCAGCTTTACAGGAGACAGCAGACAAGTATAAAACAAAGGAACACAACCTGCACTAAGTCATAGCCTGGCAGTATCACAGCAGATGAGATATATCTAAGGAGCAAAGGTAGCAGTCCTGCAGATGTCTAAAGGAAGCTCTTAGAAGCACAGAATAGTTTGGATAGGAATGGAGCCTCCAAGGTCATCCAGTCCAACTCCCCTTGCAACCTTTCAGTACTGAAAGGGGCCTGCGAGAAAGATGGTGACAGACTTTTAGCAGGGCCTGTTGCAATAGGACAAGGGGTGATGGTTTTAAACTAAAAGAAGGAGATTCAGAACAGAGAGAGGGAAGAAATTGTTGATGCTGAGGGTGGTGAGATACTGGCATAGTATCACCTAGAGAGGTGGTCGATGCCCCATCCCTGGAAACATTCCAGGTGAGGTTGGTCCATGGCTCTGAGCAACCTGCTCCAGTTGCAGATGTCCCTGCTGCCTGCAGGGGGGTTGGACTGGATGACCTTGAAAGGCCCCTTCTAACCCAAACCATTCTATAATTCTAAGAACTAAGCAAACCTGAGCAACCTATTTTCAAATAAAAGATTGCACCAAAGAATAATTTTAGAGCAGTTTATGACCCAAGTTCCTTAGACAGTAGAGAAGGGCATTCACTAAAGCACTGTGGAGTGATATCTCAAGTGATCTTTTTAGCCACTTTTGCTCAAGTTAAATCCCCCACCCAACCTGCTACTGACCTTTCACCCAATGACACATGGGTTAGGTAGTCCAGTTATATTTCTACTCCGGCTGTCAACATCTCCCACAAAAGAAGCCTCCAAATGCACGAGATGTCATTCTAAGAAGCATATCAACCCACCCTGTGGACACATGCCAGCTTTGTTCACCTTGGTATCTCCACCTTCACCAAGCAAGGAGACATCGTTCAGAATCAATAGTGGTTTCTGCTGCAGTTCTCCCCAAGGATTTCGTCTGAATTACAGCTGCTCTTAGCAAGTTGCTCACATTTGTTGCTCCATGAGCAATAGGGAGCCTTTTTCAGAGGTCAGTCAACAATTATTATTGATTGCTTCTTACAGTACCCAAAACTCCACTAAATGCTACACAATACAGATAAAAATAGCAATGCACTTTGCTCCCAGAAAAAGGAAAGAACAAAAATTACACAGCAAGAAGCAAGACTCAAGGACTAGTTTGCGCCCCATAAAGCAGATGGGTCTAATGAGTGATCCTGGTGCAACTGGGAGGAGCAGCTGACCCTGAGGCGGCCTGCATCCTCTCCATCTCTCCCCTGCTTCAAGACAAACACACATGAAAGGCAAAGAGCTTTATTCCCCCCTCCCTGTCTGCAATAAGCAGAGCCTGCAAGAGCTGAAATAGTTACATCTGGCAAAAGACTCTGCAGAAAGCTTCTCAAAAAGGAAGAAGGAAGCAACAGAGCTTGGACAGAGCCCATCCCAGCTAAGGACAGACATGAAGTTGCTCTGCTTATGCTCAAATGACTCGAAGCCTCATGAATGCTGCTTGGTGCAGTACCTGCTCCCACCATGGCATGTACTCCCAGCACTGCCCTAGCAGTGGCATCACTGCACTAGCACCGGCATCAGCACATTTTTGGTCATCTCTGAGCATGGGGTGTTCAAGCTCATGTTGCCTTGAGGATGGTGGAGTCCTGTGTGCTGGAAAGAACACCTGCTTTGGAGGAATAACTCTATCCACCAGTACAGGTGAGGGATTGACCTGCTGAAAAGCAGCTCCCCAGAGAAAGACATGGGAGTCCTGGTGGAAAACAGGTTCACCATCAGCCAGCGATGTGCTCTTGTAGCCAAGAAGGCCAATGGTCTCCTGGGGAGCATGAAGAAGAGTATGGCCAGCAGGTTACGGGAGGGTCTTCTCCCTCTCTACTCTGCCCTACTGAGAGCACAGCTGGAGTACTGTGCCTACTTCTGGACTCCCTGGTTCAAGAGAGACAAGGAACTACTGGAGAGAGTCCAGTGCATGCACTGAAGATGCTGAGGGAACTGAAGCATCTCTGTGCTGAGGAAAGGCTGAGAGACCTAGTGCTGTTTAGCTTGGAGAAGACTGAGAGGAGATCTTCTCGATGCTGATCCATAGCTAAAGGGCAGGGTTAAGACACTTGTCACTGGTGCCTAGTGACAGGACAGCGACAGGGCAATGGGCACAAACTGGAGCCGAGGAGGTTGCACCTAAATATGAGGTAAAACTCCTTTCCTCTGAGGGTACAAGGCCCTGGCCCAGGCTGCCCAGTCTCTCCTTCTCTGGAGAGATTCCCAACCCAAACAATGCCATCCTGGGCAACCTGCTGTGGGTGAACCTGCTGGAGCAGGGGGGTTGGATGAGATGATCTCCAGAGGTCCCTTCCAATCCCCAGCATGCTGGGATTCTGTGAACAACTAAGTGCACAGGGCTCCTATCTCTGTTTCTGCCTCTCCCTGCAACCCATCATATGAAGAGGGACACAGAAGGAAGCAGCAACTGAAACTTCAGTAAGCTTATAAAACACAGCCTAACACGCAGGTTTTGCCCTTTGAGACACACCTTTTTTCCAGCCTCTGTAATAGAAGTGTGTCCTAAGGAAGAATCTGAAAGCCTTAAGAACTCAGGCTTCACAAAATCATTTCAGAAGAGGCTCACAGTGCCTGGAAAGCTGCAGGAAAAGCAATTTAAAGGTCACTTCTTACCAAGTAGGAGTGACAATAAAACTCACCAGCCTTATCTGAAGAGTAGAATAGGTGATGTGAACAGAAGCACAACTAGATAAATAGGGAAGTAGTAAAAAAAAAAAAAATTCTAAAGAAAGGACTCTAAGGGATCTGGGTTTGTGCTCCCGACAAGGAGTCTTAATTCATACGGAGAGAGCTTCAGAGCAGCCCATCAACACTTGGCTCTTCCTGCTAACTGGTTTCTGTAGATGCACTGAGCAGCTTGGGCTGAATGAGCAATTGAAGTATAAGAAAACAGATGGCTCTATCTGGCAACTTCTTTAAAAGTGTCATTTTGAGACTAGCCAGGTCACATCACAACTAAATTACTCCAGATCAACTGCTTTCAGGCGACCTGTAATAAAAAGAAACTATTTGGGCAGCAGTCTCCAAGATTGCCAAACTGATTGCACCCATTCAACTACCACTGTATTTTAGCAGCAGCAGCAGAGTCGATTCTTCCTTGTTAATAGGATCACAGAAACACAGACTGGTTTAGGTTGGAAGGGACCTTTTAAAGATCTTTAATCACTGCAGAAAAGATGAGAACATTTATATGCTGACCATGTCCAATTTTTTTTTTTTCCTTTTTTATTCAAAATCCCAAGGCTTTTCCACATATGGAGCAAGACTCCTAAAATGCCTTTGGGACTGAACAGGGATGCTACTGGGCAGCAACCCCAAATGATGACTGAAGAAAGATATGGATCATGTTCTCACGTATAAAAATTTAATTGTTAGTGTAAATCTGATCTGCAACCCAAGAGCTAAGGTGCCTGTCCATCCCTGTCCATCAGACAACCTTCTCTGTGAGGGTGGTGAGACATTGGCACAAGTTGCCCAGAGAAGTTGTGGATGCTCCATCCCTGGATGTGTTCAAGGACAGGCTGGATGGGGCTTTGAACAACCTGGTCTAGTGGGAGGTGTCCCTGCCCATGGAAGGGGGCTTGGACCAAGATGATCTTTAAGGTCCCTTCCAACCCAAACCATTCTGTGATTCTATGATTCTATGACATGTGCATTCAGTATCACAGCTGACAGATGTTATGGTGGCAAATCCCCCACTATCTCCATCTCCAACCAGTTTGCTGAAAGAGACTGACAGGAGCTTAGTGAATCATTTTATTGGGATCACAAAATCACAGGATAATTTAGGTTGGAAGGGACCTCCAACAGGAATCTTCTCTAAGTTCCAGCTTCAAGCAGAGACAACTTGAAAGTTAAAGGTGTCCCTGCTCACTGCAGGGGGATTGGATTAGATGACCTTTCAACCCAAACCACTCTATGATTCGATGAGGACAGAGACTCCCATGTACAATATTAACACAATGGTTATACAATTCATTCTCGCTGTTTTCATAGCGTTTTTGAGCCAAAGCAGAAATACAATAACAAAACACTTACTAAATTAAGCAAATATAATCTTAAAACAAATTCAGCCAACTGCATCATTATATCAAATCAGATATAATTTGAGAAAGGACTTGGGGTTGTCAAGGCTTTTTTGGATTTGACTCTGCCTGATCCCTATCAGCTAAAATTTCTACATTACATCCAAGACATCAGCTTGGGCAGGATAATATTTCTTTGTGCTTCGCTGTCAGTTCAGGATAGATTCCAAGTGAGGGTCCCCCTTCCTTTCCCCCCACCATGCTGCAGCCCCTTGCTGGCTTGCAAGAGCCCCCCATGTCAGAAATATTAGAGTGGTTTGAGCAAAATAAATAGTTGAGGTTTTCCAGAATTAAATCAGTTCTGATGACAAGTAAACACTGTACTTTTCAACCCCTGCCAACATATGATTTCAATGTCCAATTTTAAATCCCCAAGTACAATCTGAACTTCCAGCAACACAAAACACATGAAGGAATTTTCAGCTGGTATTTTTATGTTCAGTAGTTGCCCATTTCATACAGACTACCAGAAAAATAAGACACGCCTACCTGAATCCATCTTTGATTTACTCATGTGTAGAATGGGATGTAAGCCCATGACGCATTTCAAACCCAAAGCTGCTGTTTACAATTCAGATGTGAGCCCAGCAGAGAGACATTTTTCGAAAAACATGACTCCCACTTTTGCATTTCAGTTAATCACAGAATCACAGAATGGTTTGGGTTGGAAGGGACCTTTCAAGGTCATCCAGTCCAACCCCCCTGCACCATGTAGGGACATCTGCAACTAGAGCAAGTTGCTCAGAGCCCTGTCCAACCTCACCTGGAATGTTGCCAGGGATGGGGCATCGACCACCTCTCTGGGCAACCTGGGCCAGGGTCTCACCACCTTCACAATGAAGGACTTCTTCCTTATATCTAATCTAAATCTACCTCTAATCACAGATAGGTCCAGTTAGTGGAGGGGTAATTAATTTTTTTTTCTGTCAGACAGTAATGACATTCTATGCAAACTGATGTTTTAAAAATACTATTCTAGGCTGTATGTATGAATGAAGTCTGCAGTTCAGCAATGCCGCCTCAGAGAATGCTTCTGACCTAACCCATGGCCATCAAGTAAGTTCTGGAAACTTGTTTAATGCAGAACTAGAAGAAAAATGGATTCTTTAACCTGAATTTAACTATCCATAATTAGATTTTTAACTGTGAAATGAGTTAAAAGATGAAAACTGCCTAAACCAATTTTAAAATGTAATTTCAAGAACATATTTACTTAGGCCTTTTTCATTGTTCCAGCTGTCCAAGGCTGGCTCCCTATACCAGAAGCACGTCTTGAAGCTCGATACCAAGATATTCCAGGGTATTTCTAGTTATTAACAGGATCTAGTGGAAAAGAAAATCTTATCTGACAGTTCCCCTCTTCGAAGGTTATCTGAAAGCCAGGTGACAGAGCTGAGACTTATCCTAGGAGAGAGATGTAACAGTTCTGGGGAAAAGGGAATCCCCAAAGGCATTCTACACATTTTCTCTCTATCTATATATTTAATATATACATGTGCTATTTAACTAGCCAGACACCCAGCTAGCATTATTTTTAAAAGCTGATCCTTCATATGTTCTAACTGCATTGGTAGCTTTGAGTCATTAGATTAGTCTTAACACTGCCAGTGGACCATCGCTTCATGTGGCTTACAAAAACATGATACTTAAGGGAAAATAATGTTTCACCTACATGTTTTGTATTTTTCTACCACTTAAACAGAAACCAAAAGACTCAAGCATTTACAAGCAATGGTAGAGCACCCAAATTACCAAATCTTTTCATAGTTCAGTAATAGCAAAGACAGTTATATTTTGGGGTCTGGTGTATCTGATGCTCCATAGCAGAATTCTCTCCTTGTATAACCAGACTGATAGAAGGACATTCTTTCCCCAATATATTTGTATTACTAATAATTTTTAAATTCAGAATTAACACTGCTAGAATCAGAGAAAGCATTACAACATCTTGCAGCTCAGAATTTTATTGGCATTAAGAGTCTTCAGCAGTCAAAACTAAAAACACTAGTACAGCAGTACTCACCTACCACCATCAAGGAGATCTGGCACACCCTTTTCCTCAGTTATTCACATCACTATTGCCCCCACAATGAGCAATTTTTCAGCTAAGTCAGGTCCAGTGGTTTAAGTTACTTAAAATTTTTCTTTTCTTTCCCCAGCTTCTCCCAGATTTCTTTCACTGTTTCCTTTCTAGCCAAGAGCAGTGGATAGAAATCTGCTCCACATCTGTATGAGATAATGATCTAATCCAAGTGGAAACTATTTCCTTATACTAGAATAAAACAGCCATCAAAAAGACAAATAGGTGGAATTGCTCATTTCTAAGTGTTTCCGGATGAGTAGGAAAAGGAAAACAAAAAAACCACTCTGGCTTTCCTTGAAATGCATCTGAATGGTGTAACTTCTTATATCCCCGAATCAAACAAAGTGTCATTAAAAGCCTGGTGAGCTGTTCCTAACTGGGGAAATATTGTATGCTCCCTGGGTTTTTTCTGGATTTCTTATCTATTTTTCAATAGCAAGAACTGTCATTACCACAAGGACTCAGAGGACTGAACACACTGTCAATCATCTGTAAATTCTGCTAACAAACAGCACTTCAGATCCTCACCACCAATAATGAAAGCTTATTGGGGACAGGGAAAAACTGCAATTGAAGCTGTTTCCAAGGACTTTCTGCTTGGAGAGACACAGTTACATTTTTATGACATAACTTGTCTTGTTATATCTTAAATATCAGCTCAATTACTCTCTTTTCAGAAGCATCTCATGAGTTGATTTCCGATCTCCACAATTCAATGCATGTGCACAGGGGCTTTTTGGATGTGAAGCAGTGTAAAACAACTCCAGTTTAAAACTACAATTTAATTTATAGATTTTTATGTTTGGTTTTGGTTTGTTTGGGTTTTTTTTCCATCTATCTCCTGAGACCTGCATGAGTTTCCATCTCCTGAGCCCTGCCTACAGGATCTGGTGGACCACAGGTGACCATCACAGCTGGAAAAGGCCACCTGAAGCACTTCCAGATGCAGATCATTTCCTGTGCTCTTTCACTTCTAAGCACGCTGGCTCAGCCTTTGCTGCCTCTTTTTCTTCTCTCCAAGGGTCTGATCACTGGTCTTTGCCTACCTGGACCAAGCAGACTGCAAAATACTGCCAACTACACACCTCCAAAGGCTGTTTATTTGTTGTCTCATGAAGGTGACATCAGAGAAAGACTAACTAGCACGAGGACTTCACGATAGACAATGCAACAGGAGATTCCATGATCAGCTCTCCATCGCACACGTCTCCAAAGTGTTAGAGAGTTTGTCTTTTTTCTGGTGTCTTTTTTCTTCAGTGCCATAAACTGGTCATTGGATAAAGAACTGCTCAAGGTGGGGCAATATCCAACTGGTTGACAGGGAAGGAGGTAAATGGTGTCAACCGTCACAGTGGACTTCAGAAAAGCAACTTCTCAGTTACTTAAGTGTTTTTTTCTTGACATAGCTATTTCTATTTCATTTAAGGATTGAGGCTACTGTCATGCAATGTCCAAAGCAACATAAATAACAAGACTGGATTTGCAAATATCAACAGTTGTGGTCACCAAGTACCAGCAGTCACAATGTCACGGAAGCCAATGTTTTCAACTACAAATAAGCCCTAAAAAAAAAAAAAAAAAAGAGACAACAGACTCTGCTTCTTGTCTACCTGAGGAGACATAATAGAACCTGTAAAGGGAAGAGAAGAGGACAGCAGGGAGGAGAAAGGTCATCAGTAAACAAGATTATGGGAAGCAAACGAACCAAAATCCAAACCATGTGGAACATAGACAAAATACCACAAACAACCTAGCAAGTGCATATACCAATTACAAGGAACAGGCTGCCCAGAGAAGTTGTGGAGTCTCCTTCTCTGGAGACATTCCAAACCTGCCTGGGCACAATCCTTCACAACCTGCCCTCAGTGACCCTGCTGGAGCAGGGGGTTGGACTTGATGATCTCCAGAGGTCCCTTCCAACCCCTACCATTCTGTGATTCTATAATTTTTCAAGCATACAAAGATTAAGCATCTCCAGAGAGCTATTAGAGAAATTCAAGATGGAAGAAAAAGTAAATATACACTGAAATAAATAAAACTAAAAATTGTTCACTTAATTCAGGAAGAACTTTGAATGACCTGTCCATAATATTTACAAAAATACACTATCCTATTAAAATCACGCATTACGTAACAGCAGAAGATTTGTACTCATCTTTAATAAGTGTATTAAGGATTATCATGGAATTACCCAATGTCTTATGTCACATGAAGCAAGCTGGAGGTAATGATGCATCACCCTATGCCACACAGATAAACAGACACAGCATGGGAAACAAAATAACTCAGACAAAATCTTTCCAGGGCTATATGGTAGTGACTAAAGAGTCCATAACTGGGGGGGGTGAGCGAAACACATGAGCTCAAAAAGCTATTAACAAAAGTCATAGCAAGACACTATTAAAAAACTAAGGTTATAGGAGAAGAGGAAAAGGGACTGTCACAGATTTGAGAGCAGCTTAGCTATAGGAGCAGTCTAGTATTATACACTGGATTTTCTGGCTCCCCAAAGGGTAACAACAAGGTGCTCCAAGATCCTTTATGAGGAAGGAGCAGCAATATTTCATGTACGGCACTGAAACTGGAAAAGAAAGCTAAAGAGATAAGGTAGTGTTTGCAGAAATGAAATTTGTCATAATAATGATAATTTAAGTTCAGAGAGCCCTGAAAAAAGTGAAACCAATGAAACCATCTGCTAAGGGATGCAAGGTAGGATAGAATCACAGAATTGTGATCCCCACTAAACCATGTCCATCAGCACCACATCTCCACAACTTTTTACCCTCTCCAGGAATGGGGAGGATAAAAACTTCCCACCACTGCCCTGCGCAGCCTAGGACAGCTCTTGACAACCCTTGTGGGGAAGAAATTGTTCCTCATGTCCAAACTAAACCTCCCCTGACACAACTTGAGGCCATTTCCTCTTGTCCTGTCACTCATTCCTTGGAGAAGAGACCAAACCCCACCTGGCTCCAACCTCCTTGCAGGGAATTGTGGAGAACGAGGTCATCTCAACTGAGCCTCCTTTTCTCCAAGATCAACAAGCCCAGGTCCCTCAGCCTCTCCTCACCAGACTTGTGCTCTAGACCCTTTCCCAGCTTCGTTGCCCTTTTCCTGTCCAGCCCCTCAATGTCCTTCTTGGAGTCAGGGGCCCGAAACTGAACCCAGGATTCAAAATGCAGCCTCACCGGTGCCCAGTCCAGGGGAACAATCCCTGCCATAGTCCTGCTGACTCACTATAATGTGGGGCATGCACAACAGGTGGAGTATGTGTGCATAGTGAAGAAAATAATATATCCCACTCATATATAATGAGGACTTAAGTTGTGCAGAAATGACTTGGGTAGCAGCATCTTCCAAAATCTCTGCAAACCGAGCACATTAGTGTGTGCACAGCACTGCTGCTCAACTAGACACCCAAAGGTCCCAGTTGCTCATGAAAGGTGGATATTTTGAGGCAATCAGAGCAGGACAGTGATGTGCACGGCAGGGAAAATTCCCTTGAAAGCTGAATGACACTGCATCTCATTGCCCTTCCACCCCCTTGTACCTCTGAGTGCAAGCTGCTTTCAAGGTCAAGTATTCAGGCAGCCTTTCAAACACATGGACAATAATCCTCCTACATAATACTGGGCTGCACTGGCAGCTGCCAACAAAGATGAAGGACTCAATTATAGTTTCTTTCATAATTTCACAAAAGGTTTATCAAAATATGAAGACGTTAAGCAATGGTGACAAGAAGAACTGCTTGAAGAACATGGGAGACAGCACAAAGAAGCCAAATAACACCGACCAGAGAAGCTGTGTAATGTACTGACCCCCAATGCAACCACATTTCCCCCTTCCCTTTTCCTTTGCTACTGATGAGGCTGAAGTAACAAAGTTTTGCAATGGTTTAAATTCGAGAGAAAAATACTAGGCATGAAAGCAGCATCTTAAAAAAAAAAAGACAATGTGAGATATGAAATGAAATGCCACTATTTACCCCACCATACACTACACAAACAAGGGATAAGAGAACAAAGTAAAATTCAACTGCAATTTACTCCAAGTTTGCAGAACTCACTGCTAAACACTGTGGGCAACAGCTCAGTGTGATTCCAGAAGAGAAAAAAGTTTAAAATGAATTCACACACACGTGCGCATGTTTTCAAGGTGAAAAAAAAAATGAAGTATCAGAATTTATCAAATAAAATATATTAAAAGGGTCTCCTAGAAACAGGTTATTCCAAAGTCACTTGCAGTGGGGCTTCTTGACTCTTTCAGTGAATGCTGCAATTTTTGTATCCACGCAATAATAATCCAATGGCCAGATGAAGGAATGATTTAAAAATGCATTAAATGTTGCTCTTCATTTTTTTCAGAGATTAAGATAATTTCTGTATTGAGTCTGCCACTGCATGTAAGCCATCATTATCCTGAAGAGCTTGGGGAGGGAGAGAGGACAGGAAGGGGACCTCCAAGAGTACGTTTGTCCCATTCAAATGTTCCTGCACAGTTAGTTTGGGCAGCACCCTAATCCAGAAAAAGCACATTTCTTCTCTTATAATTCCTCTTTCCTGAAGATATAACCTCTGAAGGTTTTCACAGCCATATTTGATTCTTCATCCCAAGATGACAACTCCCCAAGGTCCTACCATACTCAACTTTGGGAGGCAGGAAAACAGCCATACAGGAAAACCCAACCATGTAACATCTTCCCATACCAAGTACTCCCAAGGATAAATACTGAGCAGGAGGTGCTTTAGTTTGTTATTTTGATCAGGTTGCCTTAGTGGAACAAAGCTAATAGGAGATGACAGCAGCACTTGAAGCTCCAGTTTGGTTCTCATAAAATTGCCTGTAGCTCAGCTCCATCAAAACACAAACAGTTCTTCCAGATATGAGACACTCTTTCTCAGATGCATCATCTTTACATTTTAATGTGTCTAGAGCACAAGTCTTGTGAGGAGCAGCTGAGGGACCTGGGGTTGTTGAGCCTGAAGAAAAGGAGGCTCAGGGGAGACTTTCTCACTCTCCACAATTCCCAGCAAGGAGGTTGGAGCCAGGTGGGGGGTGATCTCTTCTCCCAAGGAACAAATGAAAGGACAAGAGGAAACAGCCTCAAGTTGTGCCAGGAGGAGGTTTAGTTTGGACATGAGGAACAATTTCTTCCCCACAAGGGCTGTCAAGGCCTGTCCCAGGCTGCCCAGGGCAGAGGGGGGAGTCCCCAGCCCTGGAAGGATTTCAAAGCCATGGAGATGTGGTGCTGAGGGCCATGGTTTAGTGGTGACCTGGCAGTGCTGGGTTAATGGTTGGACTTGATGACCACAGAATCACAGAATGTTAAGGGTTGGAAAGGACCTCTAAATATCATTTATTCCAACCCCCCTGCCAGAGCAGGATCACCTAGACTAGATTACACAGGACCTTAAAGGTCTTTTCAGCAAGAACAATTCAATGATTCTAATTCCTTCTGCTTTAAATTTATCATCTTGCAAAAACATTTAAGAGGCAGTGAAAGACATTTGTGTCCATTCTGAGGCCAACACTCATTTGAGTGCCATGGCAAAGTGATACAAAAACCAGATCAGAAACCTGACATTTGGCTTATCTGTTTTAAAACCACACCTACTTCACAGGTGGGATTGAAGAAAATAAAAAAAGATGGACACCCAAGATGACTATGATAACAAGATCTGAAGGTTCAGCTACATGTGGCTTTCAAAGGAAAAAGCTAATCAAAGCAGCAGAACAGAGGAAGAACACTTTAGAAAATATGCGGAGTTGAAGGCAGAGCCACGAGGCATCCTGCAATGCTCTCCTCGCCTCAGCACCGAGGTCTGCAGCTGGAGAATGATAACAGGAACAACATCATTTCCCCCCCCTCTCATTTTATCAACACAGTTATTTCTGCTACAAATTGATCTAGTTAAATGATCAGGAGGAAAGTTCTGATTTTACTACTGCCCACACTACTCTTACTATTGCCCATCTACACCCCTCGGTGAAGTATTAAAGGCAGCACTTCAGAACAGTTTTCTCTAAACAATATTTGCTTGATAACCTCCTGTGCCCAAGCAATTCTTATTTCTTTTCTTTTTTAAATCAACATTAGCACCAGCCAATTCCTACATGGCATTCAGCTGAGATCCTGCAGACACAAAACCTTCATACAAAGAAAGTAATTTTTTTCCCCAACAAATTATTTTAAGGTAGAGAAAGGATTTATTTTTTTTCTCCCTTAAAGCAAGTTGTATTTCTGTTTGAGGAGAAAAATTTAACACACATTTCCTCTCGTGTAGAAAATATTCTGATTGCACTACAGAGAGCTATATTCTGCTGATACACTTTTAGTGCAAAGTAACACTCAGGAAAAATGAATTTTTCAACACATAAAAGACAGTAAAATATATACATTAAGAGTTTGGAATACCTACACCCACTCTGTAATCCCCAGGGCTAAACCCACCAAATTCATACGCTTGTAAATTAGCTCTCGTTGCCTGCCACATGTCAAAATGAGCAGCCTTCTGCCACCGCAGCAATAATCTGCAGTCAGGACGCGTTTTATCATCGTATCAGCTGCAGCCACCGCCGGCCCTGACAACAACTGAACGGTTTGGCCGAGTGCCTCAAATTACTGCCGACTAAAAGCACTTTAAACCGTCCTGCTGGAGGTTGACATGACAAATAAAGCAATGATTCATAACTGAATTACAGCAGGGTGCTCTGGAAGGCAGTGAGCAGGCTCGCTGCTGAGAAGGACTCGCCAGCCCTCCACGCTGGCAGCTGGGGGAAGGGAGTCTGAGGATGCTCCAGTGACATGTCAGCGTTATCAGTCTGGTTGGAGAGACCACTAAATGGAGGGGAGGCATCAAAAGAAGTGAGTGATGGAAAAGAAGGTGCAGTGGTGTTCTGATACAGCATCATTACACTCAATTACTTTCTGTAGTCTGTAAACTTTCTGCCTACAATCCTTTTTTAAATCAACAAGAGAACTGGTGACCGACTCTGAAGTCCCGTGTTATTTGAACAATAAATGTAAAATATTTAGTAACTCAAAACCAAGTCCACCAGAGCAACCAAAGCTATCAGTTTATAAATCCCCATCAAAGCCTTTAATGAACTGACAAAAATAATCCTCAAACAGTACCTGTGAAACAACCATCACAGGCCATCAACAAACTGTTTTCCTGTTAACTTGTGATGAATAGCAAATCTTCCACTTATTTTCCAGGCTTTCTTTCTGAAGAAAGACCTTTCAAACCTGACCTGCCCACAGACAAGGTAATAGCACCTTTGCAAATGTAGAGTGCTGCTGTGATAATTTCCACAATCACAGAGTCCCAGCATGGTGGGGGTTGAAAGGGACCTCTGGAGATCATCTTGTCCAACCCCCCTGCTCCAGCAGGGTCACCCACAGCAGGGTGCCCAGGATCACACTGTCCAGGTGGTTTTGGAATCTCTCCAGAGAAGGAGACTCCACAACCTCTCTGGGCAGCCTGGGCCAGGCTTTAAGAAAACAGAAATAAGACACTGACCACCCAAAACAGGTTTAAACCCAATCTAACAATCCTAGATAGATCATTTGATCTACAATACTTGCTTCAGGTTCTTATAAGGAAAACTTATTTTAATTTAATAAATTATATAAGCACATGTATATCAAATAGTAACTACAGATGCAGGCAAAACCCACAGGGTACCACTTATCTCCCCTAATGATGTTCATTTAAATGTTTGGTATTTAAGCTATATTAGTTTGACAGAATAAGAGGGAACAGCCTCAAGCTGCATCAGGAGAGGTATAGGAATAGGCTGCCCAGAGCAGTGGTGGAGTCCCCATCCATGGAGGGAGGGGCTTCAAAGCCATGGAGATGTGGTGCTGAGTGACATGGTTTAGTGGTGACCTGGCAGTGCTGGGTTAATGGTTGGACTCAGTGATCTGAATGATCTAAATGATTGTAGTGGTCCAGATGTCCTCCATCAGCAACTGGAAGAAACTTCAAAGACAAATTCACCACATTTTAAAACAACTGTCTATAGCAGGTGGGATCACCATTTCCTGCAGACATCTGTCTGTCCCCACAAACTATGAAACCCCACTAAACAAGAAACCAGGTGCTTCACTTTTAGGCATCTAAAGTTATGAGAAATCAATTCCCTCCAATTCACCCTACCCCTCAGACCAAATCACCTTTCACAAAATGAATGGTGTTTTGAGAGAGAGGGAAACTTGGACAGAAATACTGTTGATAAAGACCCACATAGATCTAGAATAAAATGATGTACAGTCCCACTAAACTTTTTGAACTTGCAAACTTGACATTAAGCTGGTTTTTATTTTTAACTAGAAATTACACACTCCGCTCTATTCAAGACACAAAACACATTTCTCCTTGTCCCCAGCTGTGATATCCAGAAAGACTGACAGACAGGCAAGAGGCGCAAACTGAGGTGAAAAGGAAACCAATTTGTCCTTGGTTTTCCCCAGGTTGTTGTACCTGATCTTCTCTTCATTAGGTAACTAGACCACATTCAAGGATAAATAGGATCCTAATGATCGCTCATTAGCTAAACTTCCCAGCAGAACACTTCCAAAGAGGGAAAAAAAAAAAAGGTCAAAACCTGCCATCAGTAGAAGGACAATTTCAAAGGATGGGGAAACCAGCTAAGCTGTTAGCTTTTCTTACTCAAAATCTGCAGCTTGTAAGGACCCACACCCCCACTGAAAAGATGTACCACGTGGAGCCAAGGAAAGGCTGTTGCACTGAAGTCTAAAAGGTTAAAAGTAGCTGGCAGCTGTTGTGGAGTATCTTGTGTGTGAATACGGCAGTCGATATGAAAAAAGGGGGATTTTAAATGACAAACACTTAGTCTCTACACCACAAGGGCCACCAGCCAGAGCTCAGCACATGTTGTTTCATTGACTCTGCTCCAAAGGGGCACAGAACACCTACTCCCAAACTGTACACTGCTGTCCCAAATTGCATGGGAGAATTCATTCATCAGGCAACACTGGTAGGCTGGGAGGCTTTGGGGACTATTACATGGGATGAAAAGGAGAAAGAGGGAACCCTCAGCTTCGAATTAACACATGGGAAAAAGCAAATAACAATCTTTCCAACACCAATGTCTAGACAGTGCCTACGTCTTTGTCTTTGGGAAGAGGGATTACGACACAAATCTGGCCAGGCTGTTCCTTGTTTGATACGAAAGCTAGAAGACACTTTGGGCTAAAGGCTTGGCCCTGTTCCAGAAACTACTTTAGGATGAAGCAACTGAAGAAAAGGAGGTCTGTAAGACAGAAGAGCAAGATTTCTGCCCAGCAGTCACAGCAATTAAGCAAGATGTCTTCACGAAGAGGAAAAAAACCACTGGAATAGAAACCAAAGACTCAAAAGAGCAGGAGAAAGTAATTTTGAGAGTAGGTTAAGACTCTAGAGGGGATTACCTTTCCAGTTTGAGACTTAATGCTAAAGACAGGCTTTGAAGAGCTGACCAGTGAGAGTCTGCTGATAGCACAGATGACCCCATAACGTCTGCATACTCAAGCACAAGGGCAAGGATTAAAAGTGAATGTTGAAAACCGTACGAGTTAGGATCAGAAACAATGGAACTAAAAGGTTCCTTCTCCTTCCTTCCTTCCCTATATTACAATATATATATATTTAAAAACAGCTATATATTTTGTATACCTGTCATTTTTGGGTTATTCAACACCTCAACTTGAAAGTAGCAAGCTAAGTAGAGATCTCTGGAAGAAGAACAGAGTGGACTTTATATAGAAGGTCTTTCCTCCTATATTTAATCTAATTCCAGTGTAGCTTGGATGTGTTTGTATTAGGCATTGGTATGATTCCATTCCCTCAATTAGTCCACTATCTGAGCAGGTAATAGCTTTAAAATTGAAGGAAGGGCTGCTTACAGTTGTTGGAGCTGAAATACCTAGTGAGATTCTCCCAAATAAAATCCCTGCTATGAAATTGCAGGCTAAAAGTGATCTAACTGAATCCTCACCTCATAGAAGAACCTTCAAAGATTCACTTCAAAGTGCTACTTCAGCAAACAAAGCAGTTGAGTCAAAGTAATGCTTCTCATACTGGAAAGAACCACGTCCTTCAAGTGGGGAAGGAAAGCAAATGACAGCAAGTCAAAGACTGAAATACTTGTGGTAGCTGTGAATAACCATCCTCAGGCTGCGACTGTGAAGAGATGATGGCCTCACACTTTCCAGGCTGTACCATCACATGATACATTGCCCCACGCATTGCTGGTCCCAACATGCTGGACTTATTTCTAAGAATGTGCTGACTGAGAGTGTAAAACAAAACAGAACTGTAAAGAATCAAGAATCATTTAAGTTGGAAGAGACCTTTAAGATTATCAGGTTCAACCATTAACCCAGCACTGCCAGGTCACCACTAAAACATGTCACCCAGCACCACATCTCCATGGCTTTGAAACCCCTCCAGGGATGGGGACTCCACCACTGCCCTGGGCAGCCTGGGACAGCCCTTGACAACACTTTTGCAAAGAAAATGTTCCTCGTGTCCAACCTAAACTTCCCTTGACACAACTTGATGCCATTTCCTCTTGTCCTGTCTCTTGTTCCTTGGGAGAAGAGACCATCCCCTACCTGGGTCCAACCTCCTTTCAAGGAGTTAGTTGTTGAGAGTGAGAAGGTCTCCCCTGAGCCTCCTTTTCTCCAGGCTCAACAACCCCAGGTCCCTCAGCTACTCCTCACAACACTTGTGCTCTAGACCCTTCCCCAGCTTTTTTGCCCTTCTCTGGACACACTCCAGCCTCTCAACATCATTCTTGGAATGAGGGACCCAAAACTGAACCCTGGGCTCGAGGGGCAGGAGTGTGGAGTCCAGTGTGGAGTCCAGGGTAACAACCCCTGCCCTAGTCCTGCTGGCCACACTGTTTCTTATCCAGGATGCTGGTGGCCTTCTTGGCCACCTGGGTACGTGCTGGCTCATCTTCAGCTGCTTGTCAATCAACATGCCAGGTCCTTTTCTACTGGGCACTTTCCAGCCACTCTGCCCTAGCCTGGAGTGCTGCCTGGGGTTGATGTGACTCATGAGTAGGACCTGGCACTTGGCTTTGTTGAACCTCATATAGTTGGCCTCAGCTCAAAGGTTTTCATTCTCAACCAAAAATCTGTCTGCCAAATAAGGCAGACACTAGCATCAAATTGCCCTGAGGACTCTGATGCATTCAGGGAAGACAGAAGAGCATACAGCTCTTTCAAGCAAATGGAAATGTTTTTACCTGTCAGAACCTGAGCTCAGGCCCAAAGCATTTTTCTTATTCTCCAGGCAGGAGTATCAACAGTGACTGCACCAGATCAAGGATCCACATTCTTTACTCTGCTTCAAGCACTAATGATGTTATCAACTGTAGCAGGAGAAACAAACTCAGGAGCCTAAACAAACTGACAGGTAAGTGAGGGAAGAACCAGCTCTTAAATACCTCCCTGCTGCTGAAGGTATTTGTCATTTTAGATCTCTCTTGTCATTAGGAACTGAGTTCTGCAAAAATTGCTGTTTAAAGGCAGTTTTCATTTCCCTAAATATGGAGAGGATGTTTTTACAGTTCAGTACTCCAAAGTCCTCCACAACCAATGCCACCTCTCGAGGTGCACAGCTGGATTCTCAGATGTGTCATTTTCTCTATTTAGCCATTCAAACACAGCCAAAGGATTTCTTCTGTGGTACAAACACCCTATCAAATATTTCCAAACATTTTTCATTTGAGTAGGTATGGAAATAAACCCCAACCAAAACCAAAAGCAAGGCAGAGAGTTGCCTTCTTTCTAGGTTGTCTAAAACCTGTTGCAACAGCTTCCTAATCCTGCCTCCAGTCCTCCCTAATCCCTTCACTAGCCTAATTAAACCCATTAAATACAATTCTGGAAATTCTGTTTCCACTACCTGTTCTTGAAGAAAACTGGACAAGTTGCCAAGTAGCAGTTTTCATTTGGGGTTTTTACAAGAAATGGAAGAGTAAACACCAACTGTAAGGTTTCCTGGAAAGTCTATTTTGAAAAGATGTAACACTTCTGAAAAGACATGCAACTCATAATCTTACCTCATCACTCAATATATGCTTTTACCTTTTTCCTTAGTAATAAAAAGCTTAAGATATAGGATAAATTGATTCACTGACACACAAAAAAAAAAGACATTCCACAGAAAACAGAAAACAAGGAGCTCCTTCAATACTGTTTTCCCATGTAACTATTTCTCACATCAACTGACTTTGGTCAAGTGTAAACTCAAAACAAAGCTTCTCCTATGATAGGGCATCTATCAGATAACTGAAGATTTTCTGGCACCTTGTGCATCTCCATCCTTGAAGGGATTTCAAAGCCATAGAGCTGTGGTGCTGAGGGCCATGGTTTAGTGGTGACCTGGCAGTGCTGGGTTAATGATTGGACTCAATGATATTAAAGGTCTCTTCCAACCAAAATGTATCTATAATTCTAATACGTGTTGCCACTTTATCCACTTACACAAAGTCCTCTTCCTTTATACTGCAGTATTTTCATAAGACCTAGAAGAATTTCATTCTCTCCAAAACTTCACCTTCCCTTATTCAGAAATTTGCAGAATGGAACCACTCACGCAGACAGCCTACAGCATAAGCCCAGTTTCCACAGGATAACAGATTTTGAAAGAAATGGTTAAATCCTAATTATTGTTTTAAGTCTAACTCCTGATTCTAAATTAATCTAAAACTGAACTCCCTGTAGAATTGCTCTGCTTTCTATACCACCCAGCTCTGTAATTTATCTGAAGAAAATAGGTTAGCAACATTTACAAGGATCCTGAAAATAAAAGCATCCTCCTGCCAAGATTCAATCCTAGGACCTCTTCACCATCCTCCTGACCACAGTCCTTCACAATCCTCTTCTGACTTACACATTCCTCCAGCCCTGTAGAAGACTAGCTTTTCCCCAAACTCCATTAAATGAACCCAGATTTTTAGTTCACCTCTTCTACTCTGGTTGACGAGCTTCTCAGGAAAGGGGAAATTTCTCCTGCACAGTTCCCAGAACGTATCACACACCTTGTCTTACACTACAAATCATGAGCAAACTCAGTATGCATGAGGATAGGGAGGCTCTGCAGAGGGTTCTGGCGAGACTGGATTGATGGGCTGAGGCCAATGGGATGAGGATCAGCAAAGCCAAAGGTCGGGTCCTGTCCTTGGGTCACAACAACCCCCTGCAATGCTCCAGGCTTTGGGCAGAGTAGCTGGAAAGCATCTGTCGGAAAAGGACATAGGGGTTGACAGGTGGCTGAAGATGAGCCAGGGTGTGCAGAGGTGGCCAAAAAGGCCATCAGCATCCTGGCTTGTACAACAAACAGTGTGGCCAGAGGACTAGGTCAGAGATAGTCCCCTTGGACTGCCCCCTGGGGAGATCACTCCTCAAATTCAGGGTTCAGTTTTGGGCCATTCACTCCAAGAAGAACATTGAGGAGCATGTCCAGAGAAATGCAACAAAGCTGGGGAAGGGTCTAGAGCACAAGTGTTGTGAGGAGCAGCTGAGGGACCTGGGGTTGTTGAGCCTGGAGAAAAGGAGGCTCAGGGGAGACCTTCTCACTCTCAGCAAATCCCTGAAAGGAGGCTGGGGCCAGGTGCGGGTTGGCCTCTTCTCCCAAGGAACAAGTGACAGGACAAGAGGAAAATGGTCTCAAGTTGTGTCAAGGGAGGTTGAGGTTGGACATGAGGAACAATTTCTTCCCCACAAGGGCTGTCACGGTCTGTCCCAGGCTGACCAAGGCAGTGGTGGAGTCCCCATCCCTGGAGGGGTTTCAAAGCTGTGGAGATGTGGTGCTGAGGGATAAGGTTTAGTGGTGACCTGGCAGTGCTGGGTTAATGGTTGGACTCTATGATCTTAAAGGTCTCTTCCAACCAAAACCATTCTATGATTCTATGCTTCTATAATATCTGAAGCTGAAGTATATGCTTTAAAATCTTTCTGAAAAGCAAATATTGCAGATTTGACAAATTATCACATCTGAGTGGGCAAGTAGAAATCATTTCTATTATAAAACTCAGTCTGCCTCATGAAAAATAGGTCTTCAGCTATTACTAATTTTCTCTTTTGCCCATATTTGACAGTGGAGAAGGAAGGAACTCTTAGAAATTGTTTACATTTTAAAAGAAAAAGCCAAAGTAAGAGGGAAGATGATGATAATGAGCAAGGAAATGATACTCAGCAAGCAACTGCTTGCCCAACTCCTTCAGGAGCAAAGATTTAAAGTGGTGGTGAAGCAGCACTGACACAGGTATGTCCTTGGATAGGCCACACTTTTTATTTTAAGGAGCACTTTTTTTATTTTAGTTGCACCATCCTCTTTGGAAAATGCTTCTTTTTGCATTCTCCTCTGAGCAAACACAAAATCCCACCCAAGAACAAGTACCAGCTCTCATCATTAGCCTCACTGAGCAGTGTGAGCCACCATCCTGCTGCAGAGCACACAGCAACGCAAAGCTTCTGGGGACCTATGTGCATCATCTGTTTTGTCACGTTATCTCTATAAAGAACCTGGAAACCCATGATGTAGTCTTGTGTGGCCAAAATGTGACACTCAGTTAAATGTTCAGCACTTAATGATTTGTGCATCTGATTTTTAAGTTAGAACTTGTCCAAAAAAAACCAACCAAACAAACAAAAATTAAAACAATTCTAATCTGTTATTTAACAAGTACTACAGGTTTACTTCTAACCCCAAGCCTTTAGTGGACCAGGTAGAATGATAATCGCAATTCTCTGTAATGGTTCCATTTCAGTGGTTTTAAGCAAGGCCTCTGAAGAAGAGGTTAAAAAAAAAGAGATTAAAAAAAAAAATCCCCAAACCCATCGTAGCATTGCCTTACAACTTTGCTAAAATGTCAAAAACCAGAGGTCCCTTTCCACTGTCACTTAAGGCAACTTGGTTATTTAAAACAGAAGGAAATTTTCCGTAAGGTTGGAAAAAAGCAGCACCTTGACAGCAAAGCATGGGCTGCCACGAGTCCATATCCCAGCAGCTATTAGCTAGAGCACTTAAGGTAGCACAGGAACACGTTTTGAACACTACACCAGAGATGTAAAAGCTGGGCACAAGGGTACAGAATCACACAATCATTCTGGTTGGAAAAGACCTCTAAGATCATCAAGTCCAACCACTAACCCAGCACTGCCAGGTCACCACTAAACCATGGCCCTCAGCACCACAACTCCATGGTTTTTACATCACCTCCAGGGATGGGGACTCCACCACTGCCCAGGCAGCCTGGGACAGGCCTTGACAACCATTTTGTGAAAAAATTCTTCCTAATATCCAAACTAAACCTCCACTGGAGCAACTTGAGGCCATTTCTCTTGACCTATTGCTTGTGAATTGGGAGAAGAGACCGACTCCCACCTGGTTCCAACCTCCTTGCAGGAAGTTGTCAAGAGCAAGGTCTCCCCTGAGCCTTCTTTTCTCCAGGCTTAACAAACCCAGGTCCCTCAGCTGCTCCTCAACAGACTTGTGCTCCAAGACCCTTCCCCAGCTTCATTGCCTTTCCCAGGACACGCTCCAGCCCCCCAACATCCTTCTTGCATTGTGCAGTATCTGGAAAGAGATGACAGCTCTCCCTCTGTCCTAACCCCAGCAGAAGCCAGGAGGTTCTCTCCAGCAGCAACCCCCAATACCTTCTAATAAAACCATCATTAACATCTACCTGCAGAGAAGGTCTCCAGTTCCTATTGCATTTCTACTGGCATAATTAATGGTGAAAGGAGGGAACAGCTTATGCAATTATGCTTTCAAAGCTGCCAAACTGAACTGGCCTATAGAGAACATCAGCCAAGTTCACAGCACACACATCTTTTAAAATACAAATTACAGCAGAAGACATCAGTATGTTATTATATACTTCTAAAACACTCAGGAAACCAAAGAAGGCTTTTTGTTAAGCTGAGAAGCTTCAGATGTATTCTGCCATTCTCCCTCAGGTAAGAACTCTGTATCTTCCAGGAGCTCTGATGTTTAACAGTGGGAAATGTGGAGATTTTCATATGTGGCTGGATATTTGCATGTTTAAGAAACATTTCTACAGTGGATCATCGTTAGCAAGTCCCACAGTCAACTGCTAAAATACACATGATGTCATACAATAGAAAATAAAGCAGTATTGGAAGTATCACACTAGGCAACCACAGGCTCTTTAATGACAAGTGTTACTAATTTTGGATTGGCCCCAACATTCTTTTTATAAAACAGTTAATGTGATAATACCAAAGACAGAAGGAAATTTTATCCAGGCAGGGGAAATCTTAATTCACAAAGAAGCCAGAGGCAATTAGCAAAATTATGCCATTGGTATTCTTTTTCTGCAATTCATAGAATCACAGAATGGTTTGGGTGGGAAGGGACCTTTCAAGGTCATCCAGTCCAACACCCCTGCAGGGAGCAGGGACATCTGCAACTAGAGCAGGTTGCTCAGAGCCCTGGCCAACCTCACCTGGAATGTGTCCAGGGATGGGGCCTCCAATAACTTCCTCAGAAACCCATTCCAATGTTCTACCACCTTCAGAGTAAAGAATTCTTCCTAATGTCCAGTCTACATTTACCCTTCTCTAGTTTTAAAACCATTGCCTCCCATCTCATTGCTACATGCCATTATAAACAGTCCCTCCACAGCTTTCTTGCAGGTCCCCTTCAGGGACTGGAAGGCTGCTATAAGGTCTTCGCAGTTCTCATGGCTCAACAACTCCAACTTCCTCAGCCTGTCCTTGTAGGAGAGGTGTTCCAGCCTTCTGATCATTTTTGTGGCCCTCCTCTGGACCCACTCCATCAGGTCCATGTCCTTCCTGTGCTGAGGGCTCCAGAGCTGGACCCAGCACTGCAGATGAGTACACCAGAGCAGCAGAGAATGGCAGAATGACATCTCTGCATATCCTGGCCACTCTTCTTTTGATGCAGCCCAGGATGCGATCAGCCTTTTGGGCTGCAAGTGTGCATTGTTGGCTTGTGTCCAGCTTCTCAGACCACAGAACCACCAAGTCCTTTTCCACAGGGATGCTTTCAAGCACCTCATCCCCCAGCCTGGGTTGATAATGCTGGTTGTTTTGCTCCAGATGCAGGACCCTGCACTTAGTCTTGTTGAACCTCATGAGATTAACCTGGGCCCAGTTCTCCAGCTTGTCCAGGTCCCTCTGGATGACATCCTGTCCCTCTGATATATCAACCACATCACTCAGCTTGGTGTTGTCTTCAAACCTGCTGAGGGTTCACTCAATCCCACTGTCTATATCATTGATAAAAATATTTAACAGTGCTGATCCCAGTACAGACCACTGAAGGACATGACTTATCATGATCCCCCATATGGACTTTCAGCCATTGACCACTACCCTCTAGATACAGCCATCTAGCCAATTCTTTATCCACTGAATAGTCCACCCACCAAATCCATATCTCTCCAACCTGTCAAGGAGGATGTTGTGGGGGACCATGTCAGAGGCCTTGCAGAAGTCCAGATAGACAACGTCCATAGCTCTAAACCATGTCCCTCAGCACCACATCTCCATGACTTTTACATCCCCTCCAGGGATGGGGACTCCACCACTGCCCTGGGCAGCCTGAGACAGCCCTTGACTACCCTTTTGCTGAAGAAATTGTTCCTCATGTCCAAACTAAACCTCCACTGGAGCAACTTGAGGCTGTTTCCTCTTGTCCTACTGCTTGTGAACTGGGAGAAGAGACCGACCCCCACCTGGTTCCAACTTCCTTGGAGGGAGTTGTCAAGAGCAAGAAGGTCTCCCCTGAGCCTCCTTTTCTTCAGGCTCAACAACCCCAGGTCCCTCAGCTGTTCCTCACAACACTTGTGCTCTAGACCCTTCCCCAACTTTGTTGCCCTTTTCTGGACACTCTCCAGCCCCTCAATGTCCTTCTAGGAGCTGGGGCCCAAAAGTGAACCCAGGATTCAAGATGTGGCCTCACCAGTGCCAAATACAGAGGGAGAATCCCTGCCTTAGTCCTGCTGGCTACACTAGTGCTGACCCAAGCCAGGATTCTTGCAAAATGTAGGGGAAAAGAAGAAACCTCAGTGCTACCTGTGATGCAGTTTACAAGACTTCCATTATGTTTGCATTCTGATGAAATACTGCACAATGGTCAAATCCAAGGCTCTTAATCTATTCTTTTCTGAGGTTCACCAAGAGTGCCCACAGTTTATAACCAATCCTCTGGATATTAATGCAAATCTAACAATACCAGGTTATCACATTTACGTGTTAAAAAGAACACATCTCTTAAAATATATCACAGGATCACAAGGTGTCAGGGGTTGGAAGGGACCTTAGAGATCTTCGAGTCCAACCCCCTTGCCAGAGCAGGATCAATATATATGTAGAGTTTGGGCCAACTGCTTTACAGCCTTATTGCTTGTAATTGTACGGGGCTCTTGCTCTTCAAGCCCAATCAGAGTATTTCACACTAAACTCTAATTATACAATCTAGCACAAAAAAGCCAGAGATACAGACCCTTTAACAAACTCAGGCAAAAATCAAAGGCCCACAAAGGGCTAAATCAAAAGCTGGCTCTCACCAACTCTATTCTTTGTGGAGTCAACCAAGACTAATTAATGCTTTTAATGTTAGTTTACCCCTTTTGGCACTAGAAATCAGAACACGAGGCTTTTATGAATTAACAAAAGGATCTGCAGAAGGTGTCACTTATTAACCGAACTGCCAAATTCAAATGCACTTAATCAGACACAGGTAGATGTTAGCGGCATTGTACTCGACGAGCGGAATTATCTGCAGGCTGTACACAGAGAACATTCATTTATCAATACAAACAAGGCTGGCACACCAGGAAGAGGTGGTTCAATTAGACATCTGAAAGAAAGGTCACTGCTTCCAGCACAGCTTTTGTGAGAGCAGAAACATGGAGCAAACACTGCAGGAAGGTGCTACAGAAAGGTGCAGGGACCAGACTGGATGTTTGCTTATCATCGCATCTCAGCCACAGAGATGGCAAAACCCAAGCACTACTGCACTGCTTCAGTGGGAAGAGACTATCTGTCCTCAAGTAGATGCCTGGGGCCTTTGACTACTTAAAGGAGCCTATAAGAAAGATGGGGACAATCTTTTTAGTAAGGCCTGTTGTGACAGGACAAGGGATGATGGTTTTAAACTGAAAGAGGGGAGATTTCCACTAGCGAGAAGGAAGAAAATTTTTTACACCGAGGGTACACTAAGACCCTGGCCCAGGTAGCCCAGAGAGGTGGTCGATGCCCCATCCCTGGAAACATTCCAGGTGAGGTTGACAGAGGGCTCTGAGCAACCTGCTCTAGTTGCAGATGTCCCTACTCCCTGCAGGGGGGTTGGACTGGATGACCTTGAAAGGTCCCTTCAAACACAAAATATCCTATGATTCTATGATTTATGTCCCCTACCATCACTCACTTTGCTAGGCCCTTCAGCAGCTTCCCTGTAGTGTGCTGCACTCATTTCAATGCATCAGTTGAAGAGTTCTCATTAGGGTTTTGTTTCTTCCCCTCATCAGGAAACAAAGATCTCAGTTTCTGTTATTTCTGAAATCCATTTTGCTCTCCCTGTAGTGGCAATTGGGACTCTTACTGTGCAAGTCCACTGGACATTGGTCTGGCCTCTGAGAGAAGCAGCTACCACAGGGCTACAGAAATAGACCCACATGGTAAAACCACAGCCCAAAAAGAAGTCAAGGCCACAAAGGTTTCAAGAGACATACTTTTTTTTTTTAACAAAAAGTGCAGATGCAACTCACATCCTAGACTCAGAGAAAGAAAAGAGACCTTGACTGCATCTTTCTGGATGAGCAGACAGACAAAAAATATTTTGGTGCATTCTCCACATATTTCAGGGCAATATCTACACGTACTTTAATATGCCACATAAGCTGATAGATCAGAAGAAGAAAGTCAGTCCAGAGCATCTTGAAAATAAATCAATAAGTATCTTATTAAAACCTTCCTTTGTTTCAAATTCCATTTCTGACAGATGATATTTTTTTGTCTTGTCTTGTAATGGGAAATGTCATCTTCCTAACAATGTCTCACTCCTCTAACAGTTACCCTATATCAGCAGTATTCAGCCACAAAGAATCACCAAGCCACTTTCTCAATGAAATAGTTCCACTACACTCCAAACCAATCATCATGGGATGTTCAGGCTGATGTTCTTATCCTGACATTCGATTACGATACATCCCTGTGGCACAGCATCCATCAAACACCACAGACAAGAAAAGGACACTGAATGTTTCATCTGGAGAACTGCAGCAGGTCTCGGAAGCGACGTAGCCCAGCATCTTTGTAGCCTCCACTGAAATCTCTCCAGTAGTTCCCTGTCTCTTTGGAACTGGCGAGCCCAGAATTGGACACAATACTCCAGAGGTAGCCTCCCTAGGGCATAGTAGAGAGGGAGGAGAACCTCTCTCGACCTGGTAGCCACACTCTTCTTCATGCACCCCAGGAGACCATTGGTCTCCTTGGCCATGAGGGCCCATTGCTGGTTCATGGGCAACTTGCTGCCCAGCAGGACTCCCCCTGGTCCTTCACTGCAGAGTTGTTTTCCAGCAAGTCAACCCCTCTCCTGTACTAGTGCAGAAGGTTATTCCTCCCCAGCTGCAAGACCCTAGACTTGCCCTTGTTGAACTTCATGAGATTCCCCTCCACCCTACTCTCCAGCCTGTCCAGCTCTTGCTGAATGGCAGCACAGCCTTCCAGTGTGTCAACCATCACTCCCAGTTTTGTACCAGCAGCAAAGTTACTGTGGGTCCACTCTGTACCTTCATCTAAGTCACTGATGAATATGTTGAGAAATGGCTTAAGAGAAAGAAGAGTATCTACATTCTCCACTATGGACCAAGAGTGTCCATTTTCCTGGTTTTTTCCATTATATGTCAAGAGGTAGCTGGGCAAAACCAAGAGCCATGAAAGCAGGAGAAACACACTGGAGGGCTCTGCTCTCAAAGCAGATGTTCCCAATCGCTGCAAGAGCACGTTTAGCAAATGCCAACACGTCGCACACTCAGCCCAGATTCAGTGCTGCAGTATGATGGAAAACACTGGTCCTCTGACCTGCTCTCATAACCAAACTGATATACTCCACAGATCATGGCAAGCTGCTTCTTCCCTCAATCCCACCGTCTGAATCGGAAAAACAGCAATCTCAAACTGAGAGTCTCAGTTGTTCTCTCCCCAGATACTCACTTCAGTTCTTAGACTGTAGGGCTGAACTATCTCCAAATTCAAGAGCTCTGAAGCAACAGGCAATACTCCCGAACCCCAGTTTACTCTCCATCTACTTGCAAGCTACTGCTGTGTAGATGCAGTCACACCAAGTCATGCAGATGAGCAGCGTGCTCCTAACTCAGAAGGATGTTCACAGAAACAGTTCTGTCAGGGAGCACATGGAAATAAACACGCTAAAATCCCACGATGTGTCCAGACTAAACAAAAGGCTGCAGTTTAAAACATCATTAATGTTCTATGACATATCTCCCTCCTCTAAACAAGACCCAAAGGAAAGAAGGGAACATGAACCACTGTCCTTGCTATTACCATCATTAGACTTCAGCAGGAAGAAGGGACAGGGATCTCACTTCATTCTTAAATAACCGTATGACATCTCGTAGGATCTTGCAACCTATTCATATCATAGAATGGTTGGGTTGGAACAGACCTTTGGAGATCATCTAGTTCAACCCCCCTGAAGGAAGCAGGGACATCTCCAGCTCAGAGTGCCAGCCAACCTGGTCTTGAACACTTCCAACAGTGGGACATCCACAACCTGTGTGGGCAACCTGGGCCAGGGTCTCACCACCCTCACAGTCAAGGCTTTCTTCCTAATAACTAATCTGCATCTACCCTCTTCCTGCTTAAAATTGTTACCTCTCATCCTATCACTACACTACCTGATAAAAAGTACATCCTCATCTTTCTGATAGGCCTCATTTAAGGATTGAAAGGCCACAAGAAGGTGTCCCCAGAGCCTTCTCTTCTCCAGGATGAACAAGCCCAACTCTCTCAGCCTGGCCTCACAGCAGAGGGGTTCCAGCCCTCACTTTGTGTTTATGGTCTCATCTGGACCTGCTCCAACAGGTCCCTGTCTCTCCTGTGCTAATGACCCCAGAGCTTGATGCAGTACATGACATTAGAGAAATCACCTTCCATGTTCTCTGAAAGGAAACTTACTATCCAAACAAAACTGGCAACTTAAGAAAACTTAAGATCTGTGAACAAAGGATTTGCTCACTCAGTAGAAAAGTAAATCACCAAATAATGCCCCAACAGAAGTATCCAGCACCTGCTGGCAAGATGCTTTGCTTCATCTCTGGATTTGGTGTATTCCCAGCCCAATGAAGACCAGCAAATGAACCCCATCAAACTGGCATCAATGGCCAGAAGACTAAAGATCAGAAATTTTCCACATGAGTTCAGAAATGTTGAGGTGAAAGGAGCAAATATATAAAGTCCAGGCCCAGTTAAACATGACAAATTCTACTCACACACATTGTATAAAAACCAGCCTAATGTAAAAGCACATTTAAAAACATTTACATTGAACCAAACCATTACACAGATAAGAGAGGTATTTTTAGATACATGTGGCTTTTTCTCACACACACACACACACACACACTGATTAACTATTTAATTGCTGGAATTCCACTTAGGACTTGGGGGAGTGTGGTATTTCCTGAGCAGGAAATAACCTATCCTGA
Organism: Megaceryle maxima; assembly: GCA_024605025.1. Classification (NCBI taxonomy): domain Eukaryota; kingdom Metazoa; phylum Chordata; class Aves; order Coraciiformes; family Cerylidae; genus Megaceryle; species Megaceryle maxima. The sequence continues at coordinate 12,345 of JANHGN010022487.1, read as the reverse complement.
GTAAACTAAGTTAAGAGGCCAGGCACACACACATTCAAGCGTTTACCTCCGTTTCTTCCAACTTTTTAATTTCTGAACATTGTTTACTATCATGAGCCTAAAAGAGGGAGGCTCAATCCAAGATAAAGACACCCAAAAAGTAAAAGTCTGAAGTGGCTGGTGGAGATGCCAAGCAGGGCAGTCACAGCCTGGACAGCAACCCTGATCAGCTTGAGGACAACTACCAGCAGCTAGTCAGCCAAATCTCCCCAGGCTCCATCAGCTTCACTCTCAAGATCTCCAGGAACCAGGCTGGAAGCTCAGGCACCCAGTGAACACAAAGCTGAAAATTAAATTTCTTAATCTGGAGTTGAATTGGACCAGGAGCCCCTTGGACCAGAAGCTCTCTTTCCTGTGCAAAGCCAACATTTAACAATGTCTTCTCATCTGAAAAAAAACATCCTGTCTTCCAGACCTTCCATCGATGAGAGTCCCACTTTTGTCTGAGCAACTTGGCCCCCATATCTGCTTTGTTCCTACCTCACTAGCCATCAAATGCACACCTTTGGCTTTGCCTCTCTCCTTTCTGCAGCCCCAGACCTCTGTTTCTCAGACCCAGAAAAAACAGTATAGCCCCCACCTTGTCTTCTACTGTTGCTTCAGCTTGGGAGATGGGGAGGGGCAGTGTGCAGAAAATTAGGATAGAAGCAGTATAAAGGTCCTTTTTTTCTAGCATGATATTCAACAAAAAGAGAAAGATGGAGATGGAAAGGTGCCCATCGTTGTTGCTTCAAGACTGGCAAAAGTAAAGGCCCAGAAAAGCTTTGCTCAAATCACAGAATGGTTTGGGTGAGAAGGGATCTTTCAAGGTCACCTAGTCCAACCCCCCTGCAGGGAGCAGGGACATTTGCAACTAGAGCAGGTTGCTCAGAGCCCTGGCCAACCTCACCTGCAATGTTCCAGGGATGTGGCTTCTACCAACTTTCTGGACAACCTGGTCCAGGGTCTCACCACCCTCATTGTAAATCTAAATTTAAATGCTTGGTATTTTCTGTCCCATCCCATCTAAAATGAGTTGAGTTGCTGGGGTTGGGATGAGGAAAAAACCAATATCCTGGCTTTGTCTGTACCCAAAGAATAGACATCTAATCAGGGCAGGCTTTTCCCAAAGAAGGGTCAGAGCACTTCTGCATGCCAAAATATCCGGAGGGTAAGGGTCAGAGCACACCAAAATGTTCACTCTCGCTGCAGTGCAGTGGATCCAAGAGCAGAAAGCACCCATCAGCACTGTTACTTTCTGTCTGCATCTGGTTTTCAGCAAATGTGACTTGAGTGGGAGCAGAACATTCAGTGAGTACCCTGGCAGCTGGCATTTAAAGTTCATGTTACTAAGCACGCAGCAAAACACAGAACAGGGGAAAAAAAAAAATAAATAAATCAACCCTGTTTTTTTCCATACTTCTGCACAAGAACAGCTGGATCAGGTCAGGCTGACACTTTAGCTACACCCCAGTGTCTTCTCTTCAGAACCAACCAAGTGTGAACAATACCTAGGGGAAAATTTAAGCCCGGGATAGGCATACAGTGACATTTGTCCAGCACACTTTCCAACCCGTAACCGTGCACAGCACAAGGATTTCCCGAAGCGGTCCACTCCTGTTTCATAGCTGGCTGTACATCACATTAAACCACTGTCATCACACAGCTGATTTTCTTATATATAAACGCTTCGAGGGCTCGACCCGTTCACGTCTCGTAACATCAGGCACTGTACACAAAACTAAAGATAGAACCTGCCCCAACCAATTTACAGACCACATGACATTGCAAAGTTTATAGTTAAAAAAAAAAAAAAAAAAAAAAAGGTTTTTAGCTTTCTTTTATGAAAGGCTGCAATGGAAACTATTAGAACATAATTTGCCCGTCTACAGGCAAATGACAGAAATTTATACCAGGAATCGTGTCTTTGCCAGCTCAGAAATTGCAGCCCAGCTAGTGAACACAAACCCTTTTTTTTAATATAAATATGAATTATATACTAGGAAGATATTAAGACTAATAAACACTAAAAATACCAATGTAATTCTCACAGTTCTTTACAGGAGCAGCACATATATACTGTGTGCTCTAGTCCAGTCTGCCGATTACCTCAAGATTATTAGCTTTATAAATCAACACAATAAAATACGGTAGACGTAGAGTGTTGCTGGAGTTTCAGCTTATGCATTTCTTGACCCAGGAATCAGTTCCTTAGTTTAAAATGGAATGTGATTCTGTATCAAAATCCATTTAATAAAACCAAGGGTCCAACCCACACCAAACACCAACACGTTTTACTTAGCACTTGCCATCTCTGTGACATCCACAGATTTTTCTGTCTGTGGACGGAGCAGGGAAAAAGGTGTTTGGAGGAGAATCTAAACTCAGTTGAAGGGCAGAACGTGAATGGATACCTCTTGGATATGAGCTTCCTTGGGATGGAGATAATCCGGAGAGGAGTCTGCCTATGGCTGAAGGGCAGTGAGTCTTCACAGCATTCCACAGCTCTGCAGCAGCAACCAACAGAGAGAAAGAGAGAGACCCGCGAGGCTCCGTGGGCAAACCTGTCGGACAGAAAACACGTCTCTTTCCAGCAAAGAGTGGTCTTTATCTCCACCAAAGCAGAAGGAGGAATGGGGAGGTGTAACAAACGCAAGCAAAAGAGGAGGAGCGACGGAGATACAGGGTAAGAGGAGGATAGGAAAAGAATACAAGAGCTGAGAATACGAGCAGTTGTAAAAAAGACAGCACGATGTGAATGCTCTGCAACCCTTTTTAGGCAGGGCCTGTTGTAACAGAACAAGGGGTGATGGTTTTAGATTTAGACTGGAGAGAAGGAGGAAATTTTTTATACCGAGGGTGGTAAGACCCTGTCCCAAGTTTCCCAGAGAGGTGGTCGATGTCCCATCCCTGGCAACATTCCAGGTGAGGTTGGCCAGGGCTCTGAGCAACCTGCTCTAGTTGCAGATGTTCCTGCTCCCTGCAGGGGGGTTGGACTAGATGACCTTGACATGTCCCTTCTGATCCAAACCATTTAATGATTCATGTTTCCTACCTGCTATCATTAAACAGAGTTTTATATTTACTGCACCTCTCCTGGAAATAAATACATCAAATTGCCTTCCCCTAGAAATAGTAAGGATCCATTTTATCATCACCAGAGCTACAAGGAGAAAGACAGCGGTAATTCAGCATTTGCACCTTCAAATCAAGACCCAAAATCTTTCTACAGCTCTATGCTCCAGCTCAATGACTTTGGGTAAACTACTCGCACAACATGGACTACTCACACAGCGTGTCTTCCACAAAGTCTACACCAACTACACTTTGCCTACGCTCTTTTGAAGAATTGTGTAGGAACTAGAAACAAGCAGTATCAGGAGAAGATGAAATCAGAACTAGAGGCTTCTTGGCTTCCAAAAGGGGGAAAACAGAGTTCAAGCTTTCATTTAAATACTTGTTAACCAGCTATTTGTCAGGATGTAGGACTAAACAGGCCAAAGAAAATTTTACACATTACTCCTACACCCGCCCTTCCCAGCTGACACAAAAGCTCAGAGAACTGAAAATGAAATACCTTAAAATAAAGCAAAGCACACAAAAAAAGCTCTCAAGCAGCTCTACATGCTTTCTGCATTATACACAGGAACAGAAAACCTACTGTTCAAAAACCAGGACCTGTTCTGCTTCTAACAGTGGTTTATTTTAATCAACCCAGGACCAAAAAGTTTACATTAAATATTTTTTCATTGCTTCTAGCCGCTCATCCGGTATTAGTTTACATCCACTCAAAAAACACTCTCAGGGAGAAAACAGGACACAGAAATCACTGAATCAAGTATAACAACTGAGAGTTTCTTTGGGAATGCTGATCCATCCCACCTGCCCTGCAGCACTACACCAAGAAGGCCTTCAAGACCAGCAAATAAAATTTAGGATTTAAAGAAAAAGGATTAATTTTAATTTTTACTTCAGTTCCCGGAATCACCTAGTGCAGGAAACCACTACGTCATCTGAGATGGCATCTTTGAAGAGAAGTCAAAACCCCACCCTGATGATGCTCAAACATCCAGATAAGCTCAACACTGTTGCTACCAAGAGCATAAGCACACTCAGGGAAACTTCTCAGTAATATTTCTGGATGGATGGGCTAAATCCAATGGGATGAGGTTCAACAAGGACAAGGGCCGGGGCTGGGTCCTGCCCTTGGGTCACAACCACCCCCTGCAATACTCCAGGCTCGGGCAGAGTGGTTGGAACTGCACAGTGGAAAAGGACCTGGGGGGGTTGGGCAACATCCAGCTGAAGATGAGCCAACATGTGCCCAAGTGGCCAAGAATGCCACCAACATCCTGGCTTAGATCAGCACTAGTGTGGCCAGCAGGACTAGGGAAGGGATTATTCCCTTGGACTGGGCATCAGGGAGGTGACTCCACAAATATTATTTTCAATTTTGGGCTCCTGACTCCAAGAACACTGAGGGGTTGAAGTGTGTCCAGAGAAGGGCAATGAAGCTGGGGAAGGGTCGAGAGCACAAGTGTTGTGAAGAGCAGCTGGGGGACCTGGGGTTATTCAGAATGGAGAAAAGAAGGCTTGGGGGAGACCTTCTCACTCTCAACAACTCCCTGACAGGAAGTTGGAAGGAGGTGGGGGTCAGTCTCTTCTCCCAAGGAACGAGAGACAAGACAAGAGGAAATGGCCTCAATTTGCTCTAGGGGAGGTTAAGGTTAGACATGAGGAACTGGTTTTGTTCCCCCAGAAGGGCTGTCCCAGGCTGCCCAGGGCAGTGGTGGAGTCCCCATCCCTGGAGGGGATGTAAAAGCTGTGGAGATGTGATGCTGAGGGCCATGGTTTAGTGGTGACCTGGCAGTGCTAGGTTAACAGTTGGACTTGATGATCTTAAAGATTTTTTCCAAACAAAACAATGCTATGATTCTGTTTCCACCTGTTGCACTGGTGCTTGGTTTCTGTATTTCCACCTTATAATAAGCATATTCACTACTTGGAATTTAATCCTGGTTTTAGGCTTGTTGACTTGCCTGTATGGTCCCCTAGTTCAAAGACATACAACTCTAAAATATATAGGCACACATCTCGAGGATGGAGAAGAAAGCGTAAGAGAATTCCAGCAGAAACGACGACTTGACAGATTTCATCACATCAAGCTCTGCAGTGGCAAATTAGTCTCTCTCTGAGCACATTCTGTACTCAAAGTAGCCTCAGTGCTTCGGGAGGTACCAAATATAACACAGCCTCATTTTAACTTCCTTCCAGGAATACACACAGTCATTTATCAAGAAGACGTGGGCCGCAGCTTCAGTTCCAACAGCTTCAGTAGCATTTTGTAAAATTAAACCAATGACTCCTTTTGTGGCAAGAAAGAAGCAGAAAATACTCTGGGTTCAAGCAAATGAGGGAGAAAATCACCTCCCCCAAGTCTTCCTCCATGCTTTAGCAGTTTTGTGAAAATCACACCTTGTCAGCTACATCAACCAAGGGATCAACAAGCCTTTTTTCCACTGCTTTTCCACCTCAGATATCGTTCCCTTTGCCATTCCCGCTGCAGTTAGCAGGTTTGATAGCTAAATTTGCTTCAACTCCAAGTTTTTGAACATTTTTACGTCTTTAAACTTGCATGGCCAAGGAAGTCAATAAGCTCTGCTTAGCAAATACTAAAGGCTCCCCGTACGTATCCATCACCACCACATGTGCTGAATACGTGAGGGTTTCCAGGTGCCACCTCCATTTAGCAGGACACTATTGCAGCAACCTTTAATGCTGAGGGATTATCACAAAGTTCACCTTTTTGTTCGTCTCGAGCTGCTAAAGAGACAGAGAGAAGTATCATACCCACCTCCCATTAACCTTGTCGGTGGGATCTTTCTTTTGCCACAACAGCATCAATACCTCCTTGTATTGTGCTGCCACAGAGACTCTCGGGAGATTCAACCTTGTGGAGCTTATTTTTTGGTGCCTTTTCTGTTTTCCCTTGACCAGAAGTCAAAACGATTAGGGTCATAACTGGATGCTGCTACTACAGAGAGAAGCTGGAATGAGCTGTACAGCGATAGAGCTTATCCAGCTGCCTACACACACATCACTGTCCTCAGTCACCACTCAGAAACTGGTCGTAAATGGTCAGAATTTAAAAGAAATCATTCAAATGAGTATGAACACAGAAGAAATCTAGATTCAAATGGATGTTTCACCTAACTCGAATATGCAACAAAGTGCAAGACCAAAATGTATCTGTGTCCGATGTATCACCATACTCTCTTGCTTTGTGTTGTACCCTCAGGTCTTTCCAAACTTTTGGACAAGCTTGAGAAGTGGGCCTCTGTAAACCTCATGAGGTTCAACAAGGCTAAGTGCAAGGTCCTGCACCCAGATCGGGGCAATCCCTGGTATCAATCCAGGCTGGGGAGGATGAAGGGATGGAGAGCAGCCCTGTGGAAAAGGACTCAAGGCTGCTGGGAGGTGAAAAGCTGGACAACATGAGCTGTCAACGTGCACTCACAGCCCAGAAGCCAATGGCATCCTGGGCTGCAGCCAGAGGAGCGTGGGCAGCAGGTCAAGGGAGGGGATTCTGCCCCTCTGCTCTGGGGAGACTCCCACTTGCAGTGCTGGGTCCAGCTCTGGAGTCCTCAGCACAGGAGAGACAGGGACCTGTTGGAGCAGGGCCAGAGGAGGCCACAGCAATGGTGGGAGGGCTGGAACCCCTCTGATGTGAGTCCAGGCTGAGAGAGTTGGGTTTGTTGAGCCTGGAGAAGAGAAGGCTCCAGGGAGACCTCCTTGTGGCCTTTCAGTACTTAACAGGGCCTGTCAGAAAGTTGGGAACAGACTTTTTAGCAGGGCCTGTTGTGACAGGGGAGATTTAGACCAGAGAGAAGGAAGAAATCTTTTTATGCTGAGGGTGGTGAGACCCTGGCTTAGGTTGCCCAGAGAGGTGGTCGATGCCCCATCCCAGGAAACATTCTAGGTGAGGTTGGCCAGGGCTCTGAGCAACCTGCTCTAGTTGCAGATGTCCCTGTTCCCTGCAGGGGGGTTGGACTAGATAACTTTGAAAGGTCCTTTCCAACCCAAACCATTCTGTTATTCCATGATCTCTTACTCCTCTTTAGCTGGAGTCCTGGACTGCCACATTCTCTAACCACAGCAATGTCAAACACATGCAAAATTTAAACATATTTGCAGAAATGCATCCAGTCCTAACCCAGGGCTTCAAGTAGAAGTGTGAAGACATTCATCAGAGAATGGGAAAAACAAAATATATTCTGAAGAGGGAAAACATGACATGTGAAGAAGTATTAATTCAGAAAAATCAGGGAAATAGCACAACACTGGGAAGCTCTGCTGGCATGACCATATCCATCAGGAGCATGATCTGGGATTAAGTCCCTCATGCCATCACAGTCCCCCTGCCCCGTTCAACATGCTGGTGCAGCTCTATCAGCAAACCTTGCTCCTCTGAATCAAACAGGAGAGGAACAGCAGCCTAAGAAACCTCAGCCTCTTATGGAAAGTTGAATAAATCCACAGACATCCTTCCATGCAGGTGAGGAGCAGTTAGAAAGGGAAAAGTTTGCTTCTCTGTAGATTAACAACAAAACAAAGAAACAAGCAAAGGAAACAAATTGGTTTAGTGATGAAGACTATTGAGAATACGACACATCCAGGGTGGATGTTCAAATTGTAACATGGCATTTTTAATCACTCACTAAAAATTCTGGGCAAGGTGTTGAAAGTCCTTCAGTACACACCTGAAGAAACTATGTGCCACTCCCTGAAGAGCCAGCTGGAGTTTTCCTGTGAAGCACCTAGAAATTAAAAGGAGCAGTTAGCCCTAATAAGTAAATATTGTTACTGCTTCCTTGGGAAAGAGCAGTAGGGAAGAAAAGGGCTCTTGCCATCAGTGATTATATTCTTTTTTTCCCTGTTTGTCTCTAAGTCTAAACCAGGTTCATCGCTCTACCTATTAAAAGAAACAAGAAAGAAAAAGGGAGCAGGGCACGAAGACTTCAAGAACAGGGAAAAAAGACCCCTGCCCTCTCTGAGAGACACAGGTTTCCTACTCCTGCCACCCTGGCGAGCTCTTGCAGGCTCAGGTTCATTGCTGACAGAGGTATCATCATCATCCCTTCATACCATGGGAAGCCAAATGCTGAACTCACACCAGCAAGCTCAGGCATGGTGAACACCCATGGAACTCTGGAATCCACCTCCTTTAGCAAACGTAGAGCACCAGCTCCCCCAGTTACTGAGTTGACAATGTTACCACAGGTAAAACAGGCTGAAAAAATTACACAGATTTTCCTGAAATTAAATATGCAAAGAAGAAAAGGAAAAATATTCACTAACTAGAAAATGCTTTCACACTTTGAGCTATTGCTTTTTTCTTCTGTTTTTTTGGTTTTTTCCTTTGGTTTTTTTTTTTTTTTTTTTTTTAAGTTATGATCTGGATATTAGAGGATATGGAAGAGATACTGGGACTACCCTCACCCACCTATCCACCATTTATTGGCAGGGGCATTACCAGCCACAAACAGCTGAGATATATGCAGAAAGTACTTGGATGCCTTATTGAGTTTGGGAGGTGTTTCTTTCTTGGTGGTGAAGGATTTTATGCGGTTTGGGGCTTTTAGAGATATGGGATGCTGCTAAACCATCTCTCTTCAGCCCTCACAGATTTTTGCCTTCTTGGCTTCTAAACAGACTTTTGCAACTGCAAATGGAAAATCATCTCAGTTGAGAGTCAAGCCCCTTCCAGCTCCTGATTACTACATTTCACTTCCTAGCCAAAATTGCCCACCGTGTTGAATAAATTCATTAATTCACACAGAATACATTTTGTGCAAGTTTCCCATTAACTTCTAATTTCATAATTATTAGATTATGTGCTCTGGCTTTTAAAGTTTTACCTCTGTGAAGTTGAGCAGAAAAACCTAACAAGGTTCCTGCAGCCTAATCTACAATGATGTCCTCCCACCCCTTTTGCTTTCTTCTTCTTGTGAAAAAGTTTAAATCCCTTACTATTTCTTCATATGATCAGTGAGGCTACATAGTAAGAAAACTTGTTCCCTAATATCTTCACCAACTGCATGGGGTATTTAGAGCAGGGTAACAGCACTTTTCATTGTAATTCTATCCTCCCCTTCTTCGACCAAAATTTAGTTGTCTGGTTTTGTTTCAATACCTACACCATTATTATATTCTTCTAGAATTCCCCTCTTTCTATACACTACTTTTGTTTTCCTTTTTGTAAAACTGGGCTCCAGTGGTAGGAGATGGGTACACAGATTATAAAATAGATGAAGAATTAATTAGAACATGGTAACTAAAAAAACTGCCTTGGTAGAGTGCAGATTGTTCTGATAAAATAGTGTTAGCATAATTCATTGAAAAATACACTCCACAGCTACTTATCAAGTGAAGATAAAAACATTCACTAAGTGTATGATATGCTGGAGAATAAAAACACAGTGTTGTCCGCAGAGAAAGTAACTTTATTCAGTTGGACAGAACTCCAAAACTTTCTTCATGAGGCAATTTTCCGTCTCAAAAACTTTCCATACCGCTCAAGCCCCTTGAACTGCATGGCCATCCACTGGGACATCCACTAAGACTGGGATTTTTCAAGGAAGAGAAAAACATTTGGAGCTAAAATACAACTGGACAAGGTCTACTGATGCTTGTCTGGAGCCAGACACCTTCCTTTAAATCCTATTCCACAACCGTTTGTTTTTAACCCTCTGAGTATCCAAAAGCAGGGAAATGGAAAGGGATCTTCTTGGCTCTAATGAATAAAATTAAATTGACTGAGATTAGAGAATAAATGTCCCTTGAGGCAGCAGGGAGGACTGACATTGAGCTTGCCTAGCCTTGTACATGGGGCTCGTCCTTGTATCAATCACATTTCTAATTCCAGCAGGAAAAATTCTTCAATAGAAGACGCTGAAGTTATTTACCATCTGTTTTCATCAATTTTTCAGAACTAGTTCTTCAAGTATTGATTCTGGATGAGTTATTCTCACTTGTGCAATTTATTTATTGTAAGACACTTAGAGGTTTTTATGTCACAGGCAACTTTGTAGGCAAAAGAAAACAATTTAATTATCTAAGATTAGCGTTAATGGAAGGAAATGATTTATTGCACTGCTGACAATACCCAACCTTTGGAAAGTTTCTCTATTAAAAAATTATACAGAGCCATCATCTCAAAAATAAAATTAAACCTTTCAGCAACAGCAGCCTCAGTTTGACCTTTACCTCTATTTAAAAAAAAAAATAAAAATCTAAGAAAAACACTCTAACACAAGCCTTCATAGCATCACAAAAGAGGGATTAACAAGAACATAACAGACAATCTATTTCGACATTAGGAAAAGCACTGATGGTGTTTCGTCCTGAAAGTTAATTATGATATCTTTACTCACATACTGAATATAAAGGACTATAACTTAAAGGTAATAATAAGAGGTGTGGTATTGAGTTGAGAGCAAGGAGATACCGAAGAGAGGATACCAGAACCATCTGTCATAGAACCTAATGAATTTAGTATCTAAATTAAGGAAGAATAGGGCAAAATGTTAAGGAATATACACAGATTATCCAGAACGGAGCTGAGTTCAGTTCATCTCAGGTCTTGTTAAAAAAAAAATAAAATAATCCAAAAACAAACCCTGAGAAATGAGACGTAGTGGCAAAAAAAAAAAAAATATCAGATGAGATCCACCTGGACGAACTGGATGCCAAAACATCTGTGAAAATACCTCGCAGGAAATAAAGGCATGGAAAGAAATAATTTTGGAAGGTAGAAAACATGGCAGGAAACCGCAGGGACGTTACTGGCTGGAAGCACCTTCCTGTCTTTCCTCCCCTCAGAAATTACCAGTTGCCTTTGTACCAACACGGATGCTACAGAGATGTACAGTGAACCAGATTAGCGCACTGATCTGGATTAAAAATAACCTTTTTTTTTGCTGTTCACTGATCTGGTTCACCATATGGCCCCTCAGATAGTTCTACCAGCACATTTAAGGGAGCCCAGCAATGGGAACAGGCAGCAGAGGAGGAGTGAAAGTCCTATGAAAAATGCTTCAACCCTGTAGGAAGAAAATACAAGATGCAGCCAAGAGAATTTGCTCAGAGCAAGAAAGACAAGGAGAAATTCACCCCTGGTCTCCCCATATGCCACAGCGCGTTGGTGATGCTCAGGAAAGAAAGGCTACCAGGACTGCTTGTATCTCCTGAGCTTGCTCCTGCCAAAAGCTGGGCAAGCAAAGACCCATATGTGACTCTTGGCCTGTCCAACTGCTGGAAGCAGGTTGGGGATCACCAGCGATGACTCTGGCCAGTCTGGAGGGAAGAGTTTTTGGAAGATGGGGGTGAAAAGGGATTGCAAGCAGAAAGGGAGCACACACACGTGCTTCACTATCAATGTCATGGTCATCAATGAAAACTCAGTGTTGACTCAACACCACAACTCAATAGCTCAAGGTATGCAACACATTTCTAAAGTAAAGGATTCTCTAAATTCAAGAGTATTAAGTATCACACAGAGACACCTTTTTTTGTACAAGACAGGATAAAAGTGCAAACTAGAGATGTAAGAAAAACACAGAAGTCATCAAAACTGGCAAAGCTGGGCATCATCCTTCCTCCAGGAACATCCTGGTGCCTTGGCCTGCAAGAAAGCCTAGTGACTAACAGCAGTATTCATCTGCTGAGTATCACCCCTGGCCACTCCTCCCTTAAACAGCATTTCTTCCATTATATTGTTAGAATTACTTTTCCTGCTTGAACGATATGTATCAAGACTAGAAGGGCAGAGCAAGATTAGGAAAAGCAGCAAATCCCATCGCCAGTTTTACTTACTGACCAGTTAATGATTAAAAAAAAAAAAAAAAGCCTAATCCACTGAGAAACTGGAGGGGTTGGTTTTAGAGCCAAAGATAATAAAAGGACAACTGCTACCAAAGTATCTATCATCAAGCAGCTCAGCTGCCTGCTGCAGTTCAGCTCTGGACTTCGGTGCCAGAGAGGATTCAGCTGCAGAGCTGGGAGCTGACAGAGCAGCAGGATGGGTGAACTCAAGATACTGATGTCAGCCACTCTAATCTGACCTCACATCAGCAGATAAGAGACACTTGGACAAAAAGCAAGACCTGGTTTGCTTTTATAGAATCATAGAATGGTTTGGGTTGGAAGGGATTTTTTAAAGATCATCAGGTTCCAACCCCACTGCCAATAGGCAGGGACATCTGCAACTAGAGCAGGTTGCTCAGAACCCCAGCCAATCTCACCTGGAATGGTTCCAAGGATGGGGCT
>JANHGN010022486.1:256837-282647 GCA_024605025.1 Megaceryle maxima | reverse complement strand
GGTAACTATAACTCTCTGGTTCCCAAATGAGACTGTGCCTTTTTGTTTGCTTTTTTATAAAAGTTGGTGGTGGTGGTGGTGTTAACAAGCCTGAGAGACATTTGAAAAATCTCAGACCATGGGGAGTGAGGTCACAGGACTGTCTCAGACTCTCGGTTTCTGCTCCTTAACAAAATGAAATAGTGTGTGGGAGCCACATGTCCTATCACAAGCGTGTATCAGGTGAACCAAGATCAAGCTGCTGTCACTTTTTGGCTTACAAACAATACAGAACTTGCTGACACTTTAAAAATGAACAGGCTAAAAGCCCAAGTGAGATCTATGGATGCTTCTCCTTGGAATGTACAAGGAGTAGAGATGACAACCTCTTATAGCTAAAGGCATTTTTATTTTATTACTGACACTGCTCTAGATTGAGCGATGCTCCCTGGTTCCTGTGTAATTCCAGCTGTGTAGCCACTCTACCCTGGAAAGATGTGGTTTGGCTTCAAAGAGTTGTTTCATTTCTTCTCTTCCTCTCTTGTACTTCACCTTCCACACTCTAGGCTTGTTCCTCTTCCATTGTCCATAACTGGTTTCACTTCTTAACTTTCTTTGTTCCTGCTGCCCCTCCCAAGCAGGACACATCCATCCACTGTGAGGTAGGAGTCACTCTGGAGCAAGCATGTGGGTATGGCCATAGGGTCTGTGGGGCTCTGTCTGTTTGGGGATGGTGAATCCCTGGCTATAAGGTTCAGCAGTGGTGGCTGCAGTTCCTCCTAAGTTCTCAGGGCTGAGTTACATAATGTTTATATTAAAAATTAAAAAAACAAACCAAACACAAACAAAACAAATAAAACAACCCCAAAACCCAGTGTATTTTCTGTAGCTGAAAAAGAGCAGTATTTGTTACTGCCAAAGTTTCCTCCAGAAGGTGGTATAATAAGCTGTACCTCAAGACAAATACCTCCTAAGCTAAAATTTCTGGGACTTGCCTCAAAATTTTACATTTATCTAGGTAAGGATTACACTATCCTCTGTATGAACATTCTGGCTGATTTTATTATCTGATAAAGAAGACCTGTATGCAGGAGTCTCTCTTTTCCTCTTAAAGTTTCTGCTGCTGCCTTTTTAAAAAAGAAAACCCAACACATCCTCTCTTCCTAAAAGAGGGTTTAAATAGGGCTGCCATCTGATTTTGCTGTCATTTTATCTTCTCTGGTGTCACCACTCTGCTGGAAGTTCCTATCGCAAGATTCCTCATCTTATTGTAGTTGTGTGGAAAAGCATGTTCCTGTGACTGGGAAGAGCTGGGCTATCTTGCTCTGTTGCTAATATTAACTGGTATCACCTTTTGATCATCTCCATTTTATGCCTTAATATTGCCTTTCAAAATGCCAGACAAGATCTCATCAGGCATCTTCTGTGATGTGTTTTGGGGTGGACAATCCTAGCATGTGCACATTCTACATGTTATTCTCTGCAGCAGTGAATTACCTCAGCAAACTCGCTGCTGGAGGATGTCAGCAATGCTTAGCAGAGTTTTAAAACTCTTGAACATAGGGAGTTTGCAGGACTGTCCAAAGGAATGATATACCAGCCATAAACTAACTGATAAATGTTAATTAAAAGCTTTTCTCAGGTAATTATCCATTTCTTGTGCTTTCCTCTGAAGCAGTTTATCCTTTTCTCCAGAACTGACAAGTATCCAGGGTAAGATGAGTTACTGAATTTATCCGTGTGGCACATCCCACATGCACTGCTGAAGTGGGCATGGGAAGATGTCTTGGAGTGCAATCAAAGTAAAAATGGAAAATTAAAGTTCTACTTTTTGCACCTGTTTAAGCTACTACCTGGCTCTTCATCACTAAATCCTCCCTGAGGTAAAATTATTAAGGCCTTAAATGTTTTAAAAATAATTTATTTGCCTTATTAGAATAATTAAATTAATAAAATCATCAGCCACACAAACTTCTCTGTTAAATTAATTATAGTAAATCTACAAAGCAGAGAACAGAATGGGATTTAGGAAACTGACAGTTTTGCAAAGCTTTTTTTCTCCGGCCTCATACTGTTTGCTTTTTCTTGGTATTGCCCTTTATACTGATGAATAAAGGATGAAGCCTCAGTGCTGGTTAGATTAGTGTATGTCTTTTCATTTGAAGGGCTTTTGCCTGAGTAAAGTCTAAAGTGACTTTATTATCTGCACCCAGCCTTTCTCGTGAAGGATCAACATGCAGGATTTCTTGGTCCCATTGTGCCTTTAGCCATGGTAGAGACTAAATTATCTTGTTATTTCTCAAAATACTTCTCATTTGACAGCATTTAGGACATGATTGTCTGTAACATTTTGAGATCCTGGGGACTGATTACTCACTGGTTGCAGTTTGCTACAAAGTTTCTTAATGGAAGCAGAAAACCTTTTATCTGAAGAGACCTCAAATGTGCTTTGCAAAGAACAATTAACCTTCCTGCCATTCCAGGCTTTTGTCAGCTGTTAACCTTATAAGCTTTCTTCTGAATCCTTTGCCTCTGTGTGTTTGGTGCCTGAACCTTGGTTTAATATGTGAGATGTTAGCTCAATGTAAGTAAAATCCTCTCTTGACCCAGGTACAAATTGCAAGTTTGGAGATCACTGCATTTTATAATATAAAGGGAAAAGGAAAGGAAAGTTTTTCTGGACCTCAGGTGGAATCTGAGTGGAAAAGGGAAAGCATAAGTCAGCATTTGGCCTCCCCCCCCTTTTCATTTTGTAACAGTTTAGGGCCAGGGCAGCCCACTAGACCTTTGACAGGTGCTCTTTGTTAACTCTCTTCCTCCCCATAGGGGAAGGAAAAAGGGAATAAGGGAGAGAGATTTATAGATTAGAAAGAGAAACTAGAACATCTTTAATTAAAGTGAAAATAATAAAAATAAAAGTGGATTACATATATACAAAACCACTATCCAATACAACACCCCCACCCCTCACACCTCCTCCGATGGCAATTACATCATTGTCACCACTGCTGTGGAGCAGACACTGGGAAAGGTCCACACTGGGCCCGGCAGCAGATGGGAACTGTGTTCAGGAGCTGGATTCTGGTACTGGATTCAGGAACACACAGATCAGGATGGAAGACAGAATGGACACAGTCCTTCTTGGATGCCAGCCATTGATGAAGGGAGGAATAAGCCAGAAAAGGACCCAAACTGAGCCAAGAGCTTGACCCCCATGATCCCTCAGCTATATTTATACCAAATATGACATATATGGGATGGAATCCCTCACTAGTCAGTTTGGGGTCACCTGTTCTGGCTGCTTCTCCCTGCAGGTGCAGCCTTTTACTTTCTGCAGCCCCCCCCAGCATGGTACACGAGATCCAGCAGTGACTTTGGTCTGCACACTGACCCTTGGTAGTAACTCTAAACATGGGGTGCTATCACTGCTAGCAGCAGACACTGCCTGTGAAAACAGGCTTCTAACTTCAGAAAGTGCAGTTAGAAGAATCAAGTTGAAAAGTAAAATCACTGAACAGAATTAGTTCTATTCTCACTCAAACCAGGACACATTTCCAAATGGTTCTATCTCTAAAAGTAAGGAGTTTGAGGGTTTTGCATGGCAGAGCCATGATTGGTTGCAGCAGTTGAGGTTTGCAAATCTCTTCGGATGCCCTATCTGGAAACTGCTCTCAGTGAAATACTTTAAAATGATCAGCAACTGCTCATTTTGTTTAGAATTTAATTACACTTCAAGCAGTGGAAACAGACAGTTGAGATTTGATCTAATATCTGTAGGTCTCTTCTTGCTCTGCCTTTGAAGACCAAGGTTAGATGTTAAGGAACATTAAGCATTGGTCACACTTGCTTCCATCTTGTGTTCTACCAAAATCATCAGTTGTATCAGGACAAAACTGCATTAATTCTGCGGGCAACCAGCACCCCAAAGTGCATATCTCCATAACACCTATTTTAGGAGGACTGCAATAGCTCTTCTGGCTCGGTTTTATTATCTCTTCCAAAACTATAATGCCATGGGATATTTCAGATTTTATTCAGCTTCTCTTCACCTCTTTTTTTTTTTTTTTTTTTTTCCCAGCCCTAAAGCAGGAAAACAATATTGACCTATCCTTCAGGGGTTAGGCAAAGGTGAATTACTACCTGGAAAGTACTTCTAAATTCATAGAGAAAAGTGGGGGTTTTTCTGCCACAACCTTAGAGGCAAACTGCTTTTGTACTGGAGTCCTGATCCGCTCATCTTGCAATAAGCTCCCAGGTTGCCTTGTGGAGTGTGTATATTTAGATTTAATTATTGAGAAATTAAATATTACTGAATTGCTAGCCACTGGATGTCCCAGGTTTTAATCTTGCTATCATATCTCATTTAAAAGATAAATTAATATTGGTCTGTGTTTGTTTGTTTTGTGTGTGTGTGTGTGTGTTTTGTTTGGTGTTTTTTTTTTTCCCCTAGTCCCCAGGGTGCAAGGAGATAATTTGTTTTAGCATGGAATAAAAAGCTAAGGTGATATTAAATCAGGGAAGGTAGACAGGGGTATCCCTGACTCTGGGGCTTATGTAGTTTTATTTTCCTTGGTAGTCTGGAGACTTCTTCATTTGCTGAAGTTTATAAGAGAAATGCAAGTGTTTTGGTGGTGATCATGGGTTCAGGAGAATGAGTAAGTCTGTTAAACTGGAAAGCTGACGCTTCTGAAATAAGACTACTGGCAAATTGGGGAAACTTGTACTGTTTAATGCACTCTGATGTGGGCAATTTAATTATGGCTGTGTGGCAAAGGGGAGAAGAGCTGGTGTTGTTAAGGATAGAAGTTAAATAGCTGTGGATGGCAGTGGTGGGGTGTTTATTAAGGCCAGTCCTGCTCTAACAAGCTCCTGTTTCCTCCAAATATTTAAATGCAAGACGTAATGCTAATAGCTGTTTGTGCTCCCTTCCTTTTGCTTAGTATCCTACAGGTAAAAGACACAAGGTCACTGAGCTGGGCTGTTTGCCAAGGAAGTTTAATTGCAAAATCTTTATTAAAGAGAAGAAAATGTTAAGAGCAATGTGTCTCTAGGAATGGATTACATTTCTTTCTAATTATCCAGAAATATGAAAGCTGTATGCAAGGGAATTACTGAAAGAATTAGCATGAGATTATGTAATCACCCATTTTAACAAGGACCAAATTTACAAAGCAACTGTAGTCTACTTAAGTATGGCTGCCACCAGGGAATGAGCTGCATCTCTCTTGTTTGGGGGGGCTGCATCTGCTATGGCCTGATTTAGCAGCTTGTCCTCTGTGCTAAGCTCTGTCTGAAAGGGACAAGAGCATCCTCTGTGCAGCGTTGTGAGCAGCTACCTAAACAGAGCTGCTGTTTCAGCATAGATCTCTGAAAAATTCAGACTGGTGGTACAAACTCATGCCTTTTTTTTGAACCAGTGAGAGTCTTTGATGAATTGGGTGTTCATTGTATGTGTGGAAAAACTGCAAGCGAGGGAGTGGAGATTGCAACTTGATTGGAATCAGATCTGTGCTCTTTAATCAGAAAGCAACTCACTGGAAGGAAACACACACAAATGCCACTCACTTTCTACCTGTTTTCTAGGTGTGTCAGTTATTGCTCTAAGACTTAAAGATGGGGACACTTTTGGGGCCTGTTGTGACAGGAGAAGGGGTAATGGGGAGATATAAACTAGGTATAAGAAGAAATGTTTTACAATGAGAGTGGTGAGACCCTGGCTCAGGTTGCCCAGAGAGGTGACAGATGCCCCATCCCTGGAAACAGTCCAGGTGAGGTTGGATGGTGCTCTGAGCAACCTGCTCTAGTTGCAGATGTCCCTGTTCATTGCAGGAGGCTGGACTAGATAACCTTTAAAGGTCTCTTCCAAACCAAACTATTCTGATTCTATATATATATTATATTTATTTTTTTTTTAGTCTTTATTTCCTCAGTTTTGCTGGCTTTTTGCATACAAATAGTGGGGGAATTCAGTACCAGGCAAGACTTCTAGACATCATCTCATATCACTATAACTATCACTGCCTCTCACTTGTCCCTGTTCCTTGCTGTGGGCACAGATGTGCTTTTGAGTTTGCTGTTCTGGTAAGGACTGTGTGTCAGCCTGAGGCCATCACAGGGTACGTTCTTCTCCCTGACTTGCTGGAGTTTGTTCTTTGTCTGTTGGGATGCGTTCTCAAAATGCAGCTGCACTTTTATGGAAAATCGTCCCTTTTCAACAGATATTCATAAATTAAATCTTGCATATGTAATAACAAATTTTGAATTCTAGACAGGGTCTTTCATTCCTCAGGGTTTCATAACCCTGTTGCACAGGTGCAAGAAGTGGTTCATTTCTCAGGGAAATTTAGTCACCTCAGGGATGCATTATGTGCTACCTGCTAAATCCATCTATCTAGTTTCTTATTCTGAGCCTACTCTGTGCTTCGCAAATGCAAAAGCATTTCCTTCCCTCATAGCTTTACATTATCCATTGAAAATGAATTATGTCTTCAACCCTCTAATTCACTTACAATATTTCCAAAGTTGCCTTATTGAATATTATGATCTTCTCCGCGTTCATGTTTTAATTTGCATTTGATTTAGCTCCAAGGACCTTGCAGACTGACCTTGATCATCCTTGGAAAAAGAAAAAAAAGCAAACCACACAGACCCATGCATCTATATATAATAAAATTTATTCTTTTTTTTTTCTCTTTTTGTTTTTGTTTTGTTTGAAGAAAAATGTTCTCCATGTTTTAATGTAAACATCCTTGTGTAGCTGGTGTTCAAACGTTCTCCCTTTAGAGGCTGTGCTGCTGCCAGAACCTTTGCACCTCTAACTTCAAATTACAGAGGCCTGAATTCTTCAGTCCATCTCACCTATGACACAGCTGTGAACACTTTGTCAGCTCTTCTCTATGCTTCAGTACTTTTCAGTTTGTGACTTAGAAATTCCCTCTAGTTCTAGCCCTAGTAAAGTCAATCACAACTTTTCCTTTGCTTTTATGTGCCCACAATTTTACTGGCGACAGTAAAATAATTCTGCTTCAGATCTTAATAGTGACAGTAATATTCCCAGAGTCCCAACAGAGTATGGAAAGAACTGACCAGGTCATTTGGACTGTGATCAACCTCCCCCCCACCCCATTTTCCTAAATGCATGTGCTCTGTCCATGGTATTGCAATGTTCATTGCAAGTAAATGTGACTAAAACAGATAAAAATATTTATTCCTCAAGGACTGTAGGATTGCCAACTAAGATCTTCCTAAACACTTTACAGATGAAATAACATCACCTTCTCTTGAAGTAAGTATCCCTGTGTGGTATTCATCCAGGGCTTTCTCACTTCATGAATTGACTGTGATCAGATCATGATTTTTATGGCTTACTGCTTATACAAAATTGCCAGACAAAGTTTATTCAAGCCAATTGCAAAGTCTGTTCTGCTTGCAAAAGATTTGCTGTGATTACATATTCAGGCAGCAGTCTGAAATTCCCTTATCCTTCCAAGAGATATTCAGTTATTTCTGCATTCTTACCACGTAACTTTTGTAAACTGCAGGAGAGCTTTCTTCTCTGAATAAAATTACTTCAGTTTTAAAATGAGGCCCATCTAGCCCATGAATTTTGTTTTCTGCTCTTTGTTTAAATGCAGTTTGGCTTGTAGACACACTTGCAGAACACACAAAATGTCAAGGTAGAATTCTGTGCTGAATACAAATGTATATTAGAACAGCTGAAGTGATCCTAGATGCCTTTCTTTCTGGATTCAAGGATCTGCAAAGACTGTGGTGTCTGGATTGGGCCTGTCAAGGCACTAGAACTGCCCCTTCAAAAAAAAAAAAAAAGCAAACCCCACAAAAAAACAAAACAACCAACCAAGCAAAAAACAAACAAAAAAACCCAACCCACACACAACACCCACCAAACAAAAACCCCCACAAACAAACAAACAAAAAAAAACCCCAAAGAAACAAACAAAAACACATGCACACACAAAAATACCCCAAAAACTAAAACAGCAGCAACAACAAAAACAAACCAACCAAACAAAAAAAAACCAAACAAAAACCAAACAAACCCAAAACTCTGAGCTCTTCAATTGCCCCCTCCACAGGACAGATATCCATGTATGTTGTTCCTGGACAAAACACATCTGCATACAAAAGCCCAAGTGGTTTCTTCCTTTTACATTCTTTTTCTAACAATTAAAACAAATAAACAAAAGTCTAAATCAAATGATCTAGCCAGAGGATGGAGAAACATCAGTTTTTCCTCACAGGAACCTTTTTAACCTGATGACTGAGCTGATCTTGTGATACTGGAATGACAGGAGCATACCATTTCTTGATTTGCTCGTGATCAGTAGCTTAGGCCTTACCAGAAACTTATTCTGGTAGGATGAAAGACATCCTAATTGTTCTGTCTCTTCTAGACGTGTGACTGAGATGGTTATAGATGGATTGTGGAAGGATTATGGATGAGATTAATTTGATGGCTCTGTTTTTGACACCTTGCTGTGTTTTTATTAAAACATATTTCTAACAAAATGCAAAGAGGCATTTACATCAGCCAAGAGTTTGACCTAAAGACCTGGTAGCTTTTTGTGGAGACACTGCCATCATATAAATAGCTGTTTGTTCATGCTCTTTCTCCTATTCATTATGGTCAAAGTCTGAGCTCATGTCTGTTTCTTAACGCACAAAGAGTCTATAAATTCAGGGATGCTTGAGTCATTCTTGAGTTTCATTAAGTGAAATCTTACATTATGATAAGACCAAGCAGTATGAATATTAGCTTTTTAAGATCCTATATCACGGGGGAAAAAAAAATAAATCTTTATTCTTTAGCTATTTTGAGCTCTGCAATTACTCGCACAAATAAATCCTCACTATTAAAGAAATACAATATCTCCCATTACCAAAAAGCAGCAAATAGGATTTAGCTTGTGTTGGAAAAGACATGCTGTCGTTTTTGTTTTTCATTACCAGAATAATTGTAGCAGATTTATTTAACCAATCATTCATCAGCTAGTTTACAAAAGCTCCTGGGGCTGCTGCAGTTGTTGGACAGTTGACAGAGTTATTTATTTAGCTGATAAATACAAAAGATAATTTGATTCAAGTATGATTTCTGTGGGACTGAGAAAAATACAGCAGTTGTTTTGTCTCTCTTTTGGATTCAAAGAGGATGCAGGATTAGATCTTGGCATGCATGTTACTTTCACAGTTGGCCTCTGGAAATATTCTGCTATTTTAAAAATAATTTTAGTCATTAGTCCTGCTTGTAATTAGTGCAAAATGTAGCTATATTTATTTAATTATGCCCTCAGTCTAATAAAGCACTTAACAGGTGTATGACTTTAGAACATGAATAATCCTGCTGGCTCATATGCTTATGGTTAGATCTGTGCATAACAGCTTGGTTCATCAAAACACAATAAACACTCTAGTCTCACTATAAGCAGTATGTTTTAGGTGTGTGCTTGAAATTAAGCATGTGTTCAGTCGCTTTGCCTGGATGGTGATGAAAAATAGCCTGTTAAATTAACCACATGCTGGAAAGCTTTACTGGCTCCAGGTCTATTGGAGTAAGATGGTGGGCCACATATTTATAATTTGGTCTGTGGTACAAATGACCTGATATAAACGCTATAATTTATTCTTGGTGTTAATTGTTGTCACACTTGTGATACTTGGTAACATTTTTGCTTGTGGATCAGATGACATAGAAAAAGGCAAGGAGGTCAATCAGAAGTCTGGAAAACATGAGAAAAGATAAGCTGAGGAGATGCTAGAGCCTTGTCACTGGAGGTCTCTAAGAGCAGGACAGTCAAAGTCCCCATACATAACAAATGCGATCAGCCCTGCTCTGGGGTTGGGGAGTGAACTCTGAAATACTCTGAGCTCTGGTTCCTGAACCTGAAAAAAAGTTTCACTGATAAATATCTGAACAGTTCCCATGCCAGTGGTTTTATCATTAAACAAACAGCACAAGTATTTCTGATATATTCCTATTTTACAAGAGATCTTCTTGGAAATAAATGAAATGTGACATGAGCAGTATGTTAAGTGTAAGTCTTGTTTTTTAGCCAAGCAAACGTTTAATATTTATTTTCTTTGCCTTGATGGAATCTTGCCTCCCAATAGCAGAATGTGTTGTGCAGATTAAAATGAAAATGAAACCTGACATTATTTCCTCATGATCTGAAAAACTCCAAGGCCACAACAGCAATGCAAAATAGTACTATCTTTTTTTGTCGTTGTTGTTTGGGTTTTTGTTTGGTTTTTTTTTGTTTGTTTGGTTGTTTTTTTTTGTTGTTGGTTTGGTTTTTTGGTTTGGTTTGGCTTTGTTTGGGGTTTTTTTTGTGGGTTTTTGTGTGTGTGGTTGGTTGGGGTTTTTTTTGTTTGTTTGGTTGGGGTTTTTTTGTGTTTCTTTTCCTCTTTCTCAAAAAAGTTACACATGCTGGATAGAAGAAAACAGTGCAAAACACCACACTTTCCAGAGCTGGTCTTCTATACATAGCTATGAAGTGAAACATGATGGATAGAATTCAACTGCCTAGTCTAGCTCAGTGTGTAATAAAAAATGGTTCACTTAAAAATCTCAAACTCTTACCTGGAATTTAACTTTTCAAGTCCCTGGTGTGGTATGCAATCTTAACTATCTTTATTTTAGTGAGAGAGAACAAGAGTCACTTTTATATGTATAAAACAGCCATGGAAATCCATCAAGACTCTAACAGATGTGGAGCCAGAAGATCTGGTGTCATCTCCTCTGAATCTTTTTCCTGTTGCTGTATAAAGATGACCTAAGAATTTCTATTCCTCCTTCTCTGCTCAGGACAGAGATGCAATTACCCAGAGAATCTTCCTCTGGACCATTATCATGCTCCCCACTTTCCCCCCCACTTATTAATTTATTTATTTTATTGCTGGTGTTCAATGGTTTTGTCAAAAGCAGCGCTTTACAGACCATTAATGCCAGAGCAGATGATTGTTTTCCACCAGCCCTCATGAATAATTCAAGCTGCCAGCTCACAGCCTCATCCTCAGCAATGAGGGCTCTTCTGAGTAAGCTGGGTTATTAAAGGTAGCAATCATGATGAGTCTCATCTTTGAGCAGGATGAACTCATTAATCCTCAGAAGCAACCCTATCTTGAAACAAATCATACACTGCTGGGGCTTTTTCACCTCCTGCTTTTCTCCCCTCCGCCCCGCGCCACTATTTTCAATGATGCTACTGCTTTTGAGATTCTGTTATAACAAGAAAGTCAAGGGATGTGATAAATACTTTGGGAGAAGTGGAAGGAAGAGTAAATGGTGAGATGAGTGCTCAGCAAGCAAGCTGCTTTTCTTTCTCCTTGTTCCTCTTTCTAAATTAATTTGCTTCACTAGTTCTCATGCCCCTTGCATGCTGGCTCTCTGTGAGTACTTGAATGAACATGTTTATTGGCAGAAGTATTCTGGGACTCAGGGAATGATAAGACTAGAATATTAAAGCAATGAAAACTGTATACATATTCATATACCAGGAACTTGATTATTAATTCTGATAATTGGTTCTCAGCTGTGTTTACACAATGGTGGTGAAATCTTATAAGTAAATTGTGAGGTTGTTTCTGAAGTTGGCAATTGGTCTTATTCACGCCAATAATAGAAGATAACTGAGAAAATACTTGGAAACCAGCCCATTCTCTTGGATTCACCAGTATTCAAAACAACCATGAAACATGTAGGCTCTCTTAAATTATAGTAATATCATAGGGGTTTTTTTCTTTTCTTTGCTTTGAAAGGTGATTTCATATTAGATAGTCTGAGGTTTTGTGAACGTATTTGTCTAAAAATACAGTAACAGGCCCTAGATTCATGCACAGCTGAGCTGCAGGTGGCTTACAGTCCAGCCAACTGTTTGCAATTTTAGCAAGCAAGTGGATATTGGTCCCTCTTCAGTCTAAAGGGATCCTGTTGCTCTAGGCTCTTTGGATCATAAACAACACATCTCTATTACAATCTGCATGATGTAATTGCCTATTGCTTGATATAGTTCTATACATTACTGGAATGGACTGAAAAGATAGATTTTTTTTTTTTTTTTTTTTTTCTACTTTCCTGGTTCTTGTGCTTTGCACAATTGTGCCTGCCTTTGCTGGAGGAGCTTCTCAAACACTGGGAAATCTCAAAGACGATATTGTGTCAGGAGCCAACTAAGGTTGAACATCTAAGAAAGGATGGAATCTTCCTTAGATGAAACTAAATTTTCCATTTAAATCCATATTTTTCTCAACTTTCCATCCAACTCAGATTGAACACACTGCCCCTGGGAACTGGTACATTGCCTGCCACTGGTAATATTTCCTGCAGAAACCATATTTTGGGGATGTGGAAGGACCTGTATTCTTTCACACCCTTTTGAGAAAGCTAAATGTCCCTTTCCTTCAATCTATTAAGTTTATTGAAGAGGAGGTTAAGAGGTGATCTGATCCACTAATAGATAGTAGACAGCTCCATTAATCCAGAGGTGGTAAGCAAAGCGTGTAACAAGATCCAGTGGTTGGAAGGTAAAACTGGCTGAACTCAAACACTGCTATTTTTAACACTGAACATAACTAACCATTCATTCACCCAGATCTGCTGTGGATTTTCCTTCCTCCATATAAAATACGCTAACTTGAACAATAGCTGCAACTTTGGTAGAGAAAAGCCTGTGTACAGTTTGCTGACTTCTGTTCTGCAAGAGAACTGTTTGCACATTTGTAACAGTTCCTTCTGGCTGAAAAGTCTATGAGGGTTGAGAGGACACTTAAAAGTCTCTCAAATTTTTAGTGCTTAAACAGAAGGGAGAAGATACGTTATGTCTGAGGGACAAACAGAATATACTGCTATAATTTGACAAATTAAAACGATAAGCATAGTCCTATGTACATGTTCACTTGTCCTACTGCTTCCTATCTTTTGCAAGAAAATAGAGAATATTATTGTTGTGGTCTTTTAAAATAATTTTCAGGCTGTGATGTTGTTTAATCTGTTTTAGGAGGAAGCACTGGTGTACAACAATAAAGACAGCAGAACTCATTGCGTAGAATGCATTGGTCTGTTGATATTCTTTGATTTTCTTGTTCACCAGGACCAGTAGTGCCTGTGTTTTGTTTTCTTGATGCTTCTGTTGCAGCAGAAAGTGTAGACTGACAACAGCTTAAGAAAAAATTCTTCTTTAACTTATTTTTCCTCCTTCCAAGATAAATTGAGGTCTAAGTGGAGGGAGGCCAGAGGAACAATTCTACCACTCTTTCAAAATAATTCAACCCTTGCTGCTATTGCTGAGCATATCAATGAGTAGATGTCAATTGAGCTTGTACACCTAATAACTGGGGCTTTAGAAACGAGGCTTATACAACTAATTTTAAGTTGCCAGAATGTGGAAAACGGGTTTTGTTGATATGGATCTCCTCAATAAGCGGGTTGAGAATCCATATGGGAAATACTTAATTTCTCTTTCTAATCCCCTGAGGCTCCTGTTTCTTGAAAAAAAACCACCCTCAGATTCTTCATTTAATACATATGACACAGCTGACTGCTCTTTCCCCTTCAGAGTATTGTAGGATAGGGCATTTATTTCAGTGGTAAATCTGCACTGTATCATGTTTTCAGATAAATTGGTTAGTAGGAGGTGACTGAGGCATCACCCTCCTCAGGCAACCTCAGATAATCCTCTTTTGGTTTTGATGTCTCTTTTTCACTTGGGTCTACAAAACAAACTGTTGTGGTCCTCAGAACGGACTCTCTCCGTATTCTGATTCCTTTCAAGGTCACTTGGAGGACACGTGCAGCAGCATTGATGGAGTTTATGCTCTAAAGGCAGGGACTGAAGAGCAGTTGATAAGGGTTTGAAAATGTTAAACTTATCCATTTTCTAAAAGCATAAAATCACAAGGTTAAGCTTGATCATGTTCTATTAACTTAGGACAACAGTTCTGCACAAATGTCAAGTGATGTGAATATTAATAAACCTATACTTTAAGAGTCTTTTTGTCCTTACAGTGCCTTTTTGTGATAGAAAATCAAAGTATGCACAAACTCTATTAGCTGGGAGTGATGGGTAGATAACGAAGCATTTTGCTTTAAAAAAAAAAAAAAAAAAAAAAGAGACTGTCAAGTTTGGATTTCAGATCTGCAAGAATAAGAGTCTCAGAGGGCGCTCATGCCCCTAACTCTGGCCATCTAGTAAAGTGAGAATGACTCCTTCTTGAAGACCTATAGCATTTCTAATTTGATCTTCAGAAGTGCAGTAATGAATAATAAAATGTCACACTCAGGAAGGCCAAGATTTTAGTGTTTGGGCTGTCTTTTGAGAATTTTATTCTTTGAAATGTTTAATATTCAAATAATGAACTTTAATGCTGTGAAATTTGCTAGCTAATGTAATTCTTGCATTCCCACTATGAGCTGCTCAGAGTTTGAATCTACCTCCCAAGATAAATGTCTTCATCTGGACTTGAACCATGCTGTGCTCTCAAGCATTGTTGTAGCCTGTTATAGACTGAAAGATGAATAGAAGCATTTCAAATGTAGGATGAGATTTAAACTATGAGTGTCTTCAAAAGCTAGGATTTTCAGGTCTGTTTTCTCTTTGTGAAAAACTGTGCTGTTGATGAGGATCACATGAAGTTGGTGAGAAAAGTCTGAGAAAAGCCTCAGTTTGTCCCAACAAAGTCCTGAATCTTGATGTAAACCTGGGGAGATTTATGGTTTCAAGATGAAATCAGGTAATGCTGAAATTCTCATGGGTTTTCAATACCAAGAGAAATGTGTTGTTTATTCTTAGGTTTCCCTTTGAACTTTGTGTTTGAACTCCTAAAAAGAGATTATTTTGGGGGGTGCAAATTACCGCCAGATGGCAAAGGATAAGTGTCTGACAAGTTTTCTATCCTGTAAACATTTAGTCTAGGTGAGTTTTGGGAACTGGAGAGTGGAAAAGACAGCAGGGGAGAATTGGAAACTTGTAGCATTCCTGTCATTGTTTTCTGAGATGGCTGAATTGGCTCAGGCTACCAAAGGGATGCTGAAAACTAAGGCGAATGAGAAAATAAATAGTGTTTGATTTATGTCAGTGAAGTGCCAAAAGTTACAGTCCTCAATGCTGCACTCTGTAAAATATCCTGTCGCAATAAGTTCCACACTTTAAGATAAAGATTTCTGTAAAATGTGCTTTTTAAAAACATATGTTAAATCTGCTCCTTGATACATTTATTGAAGGTTCTTTAGCTGTTTTCTTTTGAAAACTAAGGGATAGCTATTCTTGCTTTCCAAAAGAATAGCTTTCAGAGGTGCAGTTGTGCTCTTAGGTACTTCTATAACAGTCAGTAAAACATGTTTGTGACCTTCTGGGCCTCCACTGTACATAAAGAAGTAAATAACAGCAGCATATACATATTTTCAGTGGCTACAGATTAATTTTCTTCCAGCATAGAGACATTACATTCTGTTTACATTTGAACTAGATGGCTCCTAGAAACCTTAAGAATTAGTGAAAATTAAAGAACAGAATAGACCAAAATGTTCTCTGTCAAGCATGGAATGGAATCTAATCTAGTTGGGGCTGTGCTCAGTTTCATTAGTGTTAAATGTTTGTGACTCCACTGTCCTTAAATGTTCACACTTGGACTGGTTTCACAGCACAGATTAGGCTTTTATATTTTTCTTTCTATTAAAGCTATGAGGGACACAAAGGAGGAAGAAGAAGAAGAATCAATTACATTTCTCCTTTTTCTGTGCCACAGTCCTCCTCTCTGCAGTTGTAAAGTGGTTCTCCAGCAAATTATTTGCCCTCTCTCTGCATCTGCTTCAGAAATAGCAACCCTGTGAAAGTCCTAGCTAAAATCGTCCTAGTGTAATCAACGTTTGGAACTTTAATTGTGGAGTTCAGTCCCTTTTATGTCAAGCCAGACAATACCTATCCAATCTCCAAAGCTCATTCCAGCTGGACTCATTCACTAAGTTGTTCGGCCTTCTGGAACAGAAGATGCTTTAGATAAGTACATGTGTTCAGAAGCAAAAATCTTTGCAGCATTCTAAAAATAAAAACCAAACCCTAAAAACAAAACCCAAGCCAAGCAACAATAACAAACACACCACCAACAACAAAAAGAACACAACAAAAACCCAAACACAACACCCCAAAAAACCCAACCACACAAACAGAAAAGCAAAGCAAAAACCAAAACAAAACCAAAAACAAAACAACAAACTGTTCCAAAATTTTATGCTTCTGACCTGAGTAGGAAGAGAGAGTATCTCATGCAAACCTGGACTGGGTTATTGCTCGGGTTTGGTTCAGCAGGCATGCACAGCTCTTCCTCACTTGCCATCTCAACTATTGTTTTCAAGGACTGTGATTAATCTCATTAAGTAGATTGCAGTCTAAAGGAAAAGCTTTAGATGAAAATTCCTGGAGTGTGAGCAGCAATAAAAGTACATATCAGCCCAGATATTTCTTCTATGTTGTATGCTTTTCTGTACATAGAGACAATTCTAGCCACAAACATTCATTTCCATATACAATTTGAAGAGGAATCCCAACACCATGGGAATTCTATCTGTTTTATGTATATAACACTTATGAACAATACGTGACCAGTGTGGTTCTATCCACATCATTGTGCAGTTTAAATAACAACAAAGTTGGGCCACCTGCCATGGAAAACCTCAGCTTGTGGCTTGACTGCTGGGGAGAAATTTCACAGGTCTTGTGGAAAGCAAGGCATGAAAATATACTGTGGGATTGCAAGCAGCTTATCAGAGGGAGAATGTGCCTTGCAAAGTCAGAGCTGAATAGAGTATTTCGTGTCTTTGGCAAATGTGGTGTGCATGATCTGAACCATTAATCAAATACTGACAGCCTGCTTGGGGAAGCAGTGTGTCAAATGGAGGAGGGCTTGCAGAGCCCCATCCAAATGGCATCTGCAGGAAAAGAAGGGGGTGGGGGGGGAACAATGAAAGGAATGTTTATGGTACTGGAACAATTTTACTTACGTTTACTCTAGACGTTTGGAAATTTATATGGATCTGATCTTATAGAATCTGGTGCTGGGGGGGGATCAGCATTCCACATTGCCCTGTCAAGTTTGATTTATGCTGGGCATTTGACAACCACTCAGTTCAGAAACCTTTCAGAACCTTCTTGTCTACTTAAGCAAATCAAATGAGATTTAAAAAAAAAAAAAAAAAAAAAAGGAGGGGGAACCCTCAGCACACAAAAAAAAACACACAAAAAACCCAACCAACCACAGAAAAAAAACAAACCAAAACCAACAAAACAAATAAACAAACAAAACCCCAAAACAAACAAACAAACAAAAAACCACAACCAACCAACCAAACAAAAAAAAAACCACCCAAAAACCAACACCCCAAAGCAACAAAAAACCCTAGTCCTGAGCTATATTTAGAGAATTCTGTGCATCTGGTGATGTTAATGTCTCTGTGATGTGTGTCCAGATGTCTACTTAGAGAAGGTGGAAGTGTATTCAGCTTGTTTATGTATAGTATTTGTGGACTTCAATTTTGGTAATCTGTGTAATAGCTGCTTTTGTCAAAATAAAATGGCTTTGTCTTCGGTTTCCTATCTTGTAGTATTTTTTTCTCTTATGCAATTAAAAATATTGTATGAGGCAAGGAGGATTCTTTTATTGCATTTATTATAAATGAAAATTAAAAAGAAAAAAAATCCTCTTTATTGCCATTATGAATTCATGTGTATATTGGAAAATGCAGAGTTTACCCTTATGAAGCCCATATTTTTTCTGCTCCATTTATTCTGGGAGGAGTCCATACTCTCTTTTCATAATGATGAGAGGTACATGTAGTCATTGATGTGAGGAACAAAGGTTTAAAATCTTGTGGTGCTACTGTAAATTAACCCAAGTGATGCTAATGACTTTCTGTTATGTTTAATTTCCAGCAATGCCATAGAGAGCAGGTGATCATCAATACAGTAGTATTTAAATAGCTCTGCTAGCCATGGAAATACACAGCTAAGAAACACTGTTTTGTTTTGTTCTTTTTGTTGTTTTAGTTTTGTTTGGTTATTTTTTGTTTGTTTTTGTAATTGTTTTAGGGTTTTTGTGGTTTTGTTTTTGTTTTACTGTTGTTTGGTTAGGGTCTTTTGTAGTTTTGGTGGGGTTTTTTTTCTTCTGCTTGCATACTCTTCCAAATTACTACTGGCTGACTCTTAGCACCAAAAAAAATCTTACCTTTTCCCATCTAAGGTATATATTCTAAATATTCTGAGACATAAATCACTTAGATTATACTGGGATCATTTAACTCAACTGCTTTTAGCACTTTTCTAAAAGTGTGCTAATTATGCAGGCAGGTAAAATATCCCCTTTTAAAATGAGCCTTTTTTAGAGACACAAGTTGTTTTACGTGTTTTAGGATGGGATCTTCAGAGAAGAATATGGGAGCTCAGCTCCCATGCCCTCAAAAGTCTTATGCTCAGCGTTTGTGCTTAAGCTTAAATTTGAAAAATAAGTGAGCTTTTATCCATGTGCATCCAATTCACTGTTTTGTTTTCCTCACCTCCACCTCAAACACCATTCCAGTAAAAAGGATGCTTCATCTTTTGTATATTATGCTGAATGAACAAAAAAGCACGAGCCCTAGTCAGTCCTGAGCAATATGCTGGTTGTGTGTGCACGTCTATATTTGTTGTGAGTGATCCTATGGGCTTCTATGCTATTCAACATGCAAAAAATGTGTGGTACCTGCCTTCTGGCTTAGAGCAACTGGGGACTGTAGGAGAGATCAATTCTTCTCTGTTCCAAAGGCTGTTCATCTCCAAATAAAGGACATAATGTGTGGGACTAAGGAACGTGCAATAAAGGCCCCACTGAGGACAGTGAAAAGAAAAGGGAGGGGAATTAAGTCACAGGCAGAGTACTCCTGAGTTTCTTGAGCGGCGAGGAGACAGGCTGTGAAAGACCTGATAGGGATGTTTGGGGGGGCAACTCTGAGAGGAACCGGCTTGCTGCTTCATGTCCTGGTTTGAGTGCTGCAGAATATAAACTGGGTTAATCTTACTGTAGTAGCTGACTGTATGCTTGACGTGGTTTTATTTTCTCCAAATCTGTGAGTCTTCTTAGTCCATTACACTGAAATTGGTAGCTTTTATGAATTTTTATGCACAGTAAATTCACACCGTTAATAAATAGTGTGGCCATAGAATTTGCATTACATTTCTTATTACTTCCTATGACTGCAGCTTCATGAAGCTAAACCTGTCATTGACTGTCATCTATGGGGAGTGGGGAAAAGCACTTATGACAGAGGTAGATCTGGGCAGTAAGTGTGCTTACATCTGGGCTGAAATGCAAACTCTCAGATATACCCCTGCCTTTACCAAACAACACTGTTGGAAACTTGCCATGAGGTGTTTTCTCTGAGGCTGAATTTGTGCATGTTACTCCTAGCAGTTGCATTTTAAAGTCTGTTTTGAAATCTCGTTTCAGAACAGCATGGTCCCTCCAAGCTGGAATGGTTGATAGGCAGCTGTGAGTGCTCAATTGCAAAAAGCCTGTAGGGAACAGGGCTCTGGAGATCGAAAGAGAATCAAGATAGTCACCTCTGCCATTCAAGGTGCTGTATAAAACTGTTTGCTTCAGCATGCCAATGTGCAGCCTAAAAGCCCCTCTGGGCTTCTGCTGTGTCCTGTTTATTGGTGTTACAACAGACCTAGTGACAAGGAGTCCAGTGAAAGGGCTTGAGCAAGGACACAGCCTTTCTAAAAACCTTCAGAGGCTTCTGTGGACTTGGTTTTCACTTGGAGTTCTTAGTTCCACATAAGCATTGTGGAAGCTTCTTAACATGAGTCATGGTCATTATTCTAAGAGCAGAAATGAAAAACTGCAGTGAAATCTGCAGCCCCACTGCAGATGCAGAGATGCTGCAGTCAGGCTTCTTCCCTCGGTGGTGAGACCTGGAAAAACAAGCCTATTAGACCTCAACCACTTTTGTTCCCAAAGGAAATTAATGGTAAATCAACAGCAGATACATGAAAGAAGCCTTAAGAGATGTATGAAAGAAACCTTGAGATTAGGCAACCTAAACTCTGTCACTTGCAGACTATCTTTAAAACACTCAACTTAGCCAAGTCAACAGTGAACTCTGTCTGCTATCTCCCTGCTAAAAAAATTTCAGGCTTGTCTTGGGATGTTTCTTGACTGCAGTGAATACGCAGTCAGCCACACTGGCAGGTAGTACAATCGCTCAGCTACAATGAGCTCTTCCTTCCAAGGGATTTTAATTTTACAGCTCAAGTGCTTTGAGGGCACCAAAATAATCAGAGCTTTGCATTTCATGTTTTTGCCATATATGGCCGAGGATCTGATTGTTAATCCCTCAAGGTGGCAGTAGCTTAATTAAAGCTATGTATCGGTGAGGAGATAATTGTAATGTCCTTTGAGTGGCTGGTCCTAATTTACTCCATGTACAGCCTGATACAGTCATCTATAATGTATCAGAGGTCCACGCTAGGTTTTAATGTAAAGCCGTGTAAGATAAATGAAGAGTACGTGTGGCAGGTGCTCAGTACATGCATTTAGATTAAGCCCTGCTCATTGAGGTGGTGATTAGATGAGTTATGTCAGGGAATTGCAACTGCTTCAGTAGATGAGGAAAAGGTTACTTCTAAGAGCTCATTTTAACAGCATAACTGGCACATAATTCAGATATCAAACGTTAAATGAGAAAGGAGAGCAGGGAAAGTGCAGATGCTGACACGTGGACAATACACAAATGCACTAGAAGTTCTAGGGCAGAATTGCTCCTAAAAACCTGTTTGAGTAATGCTATCTCTGATTAGCTTTAAATACCTGCTAGTGATATTTAACTGCCTCTAAAGCGAGGTTAGAGTGTGATTTGCTCAGAAATGAGGGCTCAGTCATAGTTCATTTGCTTTCCCCATGTCTCTCTAGGCCCAGGAGCACGCAGGTCAAATCTGTCAGAGCAAAGGTGGAAGCACAGGCTTGTCTTCTTCAAACTGTTTTATTAGCAAGAGAATCACTGTGTTTATCAAACAGACAGAACTTCTGAAAGAGATAGCTGGGACTTGCTCTTTCAGCACTGCAACAAGATCATAAAGAAAATATGCATTGATGGGTTTATTCACTCTCCAAAAATACCTGAGACCTTTCTGTCAGTGCTGTTTCTCCAACTGGGCTTGCACAAACACTGGATCAGAGGATTCAATGAGTGCTAACAGGCTAAGTCCTACTCCTGCAGACCGTGGGTGCTGGTGCGTGAAGAGGATGAGGCAACTCTAAAGAAAAGAGAGCCTAAGGGCAGAGGAGAGGGCTCAGCAAGGATTCCTGAAAGGAAGATAGGATGAAAGTGAAAAAAGAGCCGTGCATGTGTAATGAACAACTCTTAGGATGGGTTCAGCATGTATTTTTATTTTATGTCCATAGAGAAAACACAGTACAGCTTAGAAACACCAGGCTCTGGCACCTGTTGCCCTCTATGTCTGTGAACACAAAATGTTAAGAACATGCTGGTAGGTACGTGACGATTGCAGGCACAACTCATTCCAGAAGGTTGTTTTTTGTTGTGGTGTGTTTTTTTCTTTTGTTTGGTTGGTTTGGTTAGGTTGTTATTTTGGTTTGGTTGGTTGTTTTTGTTGTCTTTGGTTGGTTGGTTGTTTTTTTTTTTCTATTGCAGTAACATGCCATGAGGTTTTGCAACCACACTTGCTGCATTAACTGTTTTCATGTTATTCCTTTCTCCTAAAGGTCAGTTGAGATCATGGCCCCTGTTGTGCCAAGTGCTGTAAGGTTCCAAGCTTTACATCTGTCTTACATAAGAGGGGGATATGCTTTCATGAATTGCATCTTCCTCTGGCCAAGGTTGGAAACTCCACAGAAGATACTGAGCATTATCTATTAAGTTAATGTTATAGGGTGTATCTATGCGTGATGAGAACCCATGAGAATACTAGAGGGTCTTGATGTATTTCTTAACAGGTGTTCTTACCAATAGCAATATCTACTTATATCTAATCTTCTGCACTCTATTAAATCTTACAAGCAAGACAAATGCCCTGTGACAAGTGACTGATCTTCCGTGTCTTGCTCCAACCTCACAAAACAGAAGTCTCCCCTCAAACAAGGCTTCTGGAGGGGAATGGTAGAGCAGTTGTATTATTTCTTCCTGTTACGTGAAGACTTATCAGTCCATGCAATAGAAGACATAACATTCAATTGACCTTTTGCTTATCTATAAACGTAAAATGAGCTACACAGACCCCAATTCACTGAGGAACCATTTCCGAGAAATTTATTTCCTTTTACTAGCCATAAAAATAAATTGCTCCGCACAAAGAATAGGCACAAAAATAGCTCTACTGGCCTATAATAAGATTATTATGAAGATGTTTTTCCCTGGACAATCCCAGCCATCCAATGTGTTATCAAATTTTTATCTCATTGAATTGCTAGGCACAGATTAGTGTTCTAGGGAGATTTTGTATGTTATAGTGGCCTTCCGTAACCTTCTACAGTTTGTGTACCCAAACCAGGCTGGATTCAGGGATTGACTTCTATTCTTCGAAGGATGGATTATCTTGAATATTTTTAAAAATCACCCTCCTTCAAGCCAGACTTGAAGAGTCTTACACAAAGCATACAAAAGAGGGGGAAAAAAAAAAAAAGTAGTCATTTTTACATGTCATATCAGTCTATTCAGGCAAAGCCAGGTAAAACTGTTCTGAAAGGCAATGGGAGGGTAAGTCAGTAAGTCAGAGTTTATCCAGCCCATTTCTCTTTGTGGAGCCTAGGACAATGAGGCAAGCTATTAATCTTGCCAAGGCTGTAACTGAAGAAGTTGGCTCAATCGCTTACATCCTTTCACTCTGCTTTTCCAATTAAATTAATAGTGGAAAACACTATCCTAAAGAAAAATACCTCTCCTAAAAGAATAAACCCCAGCACATTGCCTCTCAGTGATTAGAAGTCGGGAATTATCAAGTTTAGCTTTGGGGGGGTTTTTTGTGCTCAGCTGTGTCCTGATGTATTGATGGAGATGCTGAGCAGGAGCAGGCTGCTGAATCCTAGAGTCAGGGGATGAATTCTCTTTTTGGTGCCGTATTATGTCCTGCTCTCACTGCCTTTGTTTCCCATCAGTTTTTTTTTTTTTGTCTGGTTAGCTACAAGATTCCTGCAGCAGAAGCTTTTTCTCATAGTCTGTTTGCAAAGAGGACGGCTTAAGGTGTGCAGCACAAACTGCTCTGAAGGGTCTCCCAGCATTTCATTACCTACATCAGATTTAGTCTCAGGCTTTCCTCCTGGTAAGGTTTGCAACCCAGATATGCCTTGTTACAAGAATACCACATCCAGCATCCCCATGAAGGAGGAAGTGGGCAACAAGTCCCACCCTCAGCAAGTGTTTCTCTGTCTAGCAAAGAACAGTGCAAGAATAGGGTGGGGGAGCTGGTGAGTGTATTTGCCTTTAAAGCCAACATGCTTTGGCACAACTCTGTGTGAGGTCTCTTTGCTTGTATCAAGACAGTGAAGCACTAAATGAAATTAGTTTACTTTAGATCTAATTAGGCTATTACTTTATGCCTTCTGAATATTTATTGGTTGAAAACATATTGGAGCTTAAGTCATTATGTAACAGTGATTAATTTATTATATTGTGAAGTTTCAAAATAGTGTCCTCTCTTCTCATATGGTACTAATTAAGCACCAGTCTATTAGTAAAATCTGCATGAAATGTGTATTTAGAACCATGATTTTAAATGGTTTCACTTGGTTTCTTAGTCCCTATATATCTATTTTGGGACAAATAGTGCAAACTTAATTTCCTGTTCGATGGCCCCTGAAACTACAGATTAATCATCATGCCGTGTCTGACAGTAGTATAACACATATATAAAGTATGTATGTATATGTGTGGGTATATGTGTATAAAACATACATAAAATTCCAATCCTTTTCTAAAAGGACTGCATTTTCCCATTCTCTCCAGATGGGCTGTGCTGTGGTTGGATGTGTGAGGGCAGTGTGGGTGGGCAAGTTGTCTTTGCATCCTCCATCCCTGGGGCAGCGTGGCAGGGCAGTGGGGGCTCAGTCCTCTCCATCTGTTCTAAGACGAGGAGCCTTGGAAAGCCCCATGCTGGGGCCAGGAGGGACCTGGTTGCTCTGAAATTAACTTTTGACAAGCAGTCTGGGAGCTGGCTGAGATTTTAACAACTGGTTTGACTACATCACCGCCAACGCAGATCTGGATGAGGGGCCTATATTTGGCAGGAAAGCTTTATAGTGGCATAGATTAACCTGGTAAGATGCTGAAGTAATTTTCCTATTAGGAATCTGGCTTTGTTTTGTGTAAGTACAGCATGACTGCATTTGGGATTTCTGATGGGAGTGTTCTTAATTTAGACCGAAGTTCATGCAGATCGATGTCTCTCCGGTTAACTGCTTATTTTTTACTGCTTAAAGAGCAGGTCCTGCTGCTTTTAAATGTCTCCGGAGTTCATACTGAAGAAATAAAGTCAGTCTTGAAATAAACGATGACTAAAAGAGGTGATCTCCTTTTGTTGCTAGGTGGGGTCACCTCAGTCCAGGCATTGAAAAGGGAATTGTGACCAACCAATATTTTCCTCCATGCTTCTGTCACTTTATGGGAGCTGCATGCATGAGCAAGATATACTTGGGATTCAGCAAGCCTTAAAAAAAAGTCTTTGCACAAGGATCCTTTTGCTCAGCTCTATCTGTATCTATGAATCTTAAAAGTGACACAGAGCTGTGCAAATGGACTGTGATAGACTGAGGATCCGGTCTCTGGTGCCCACAAATACAGCCAGTTTCCTGCCTTCGCATCTCTCCCCCCTCCCCTCCTGCAGTAGATAGCCTCTAAAACAAACACACATTTCTAAGCATTATGTCACATCTGGGCAGCAGCCAGGGGATAAGATTAGCACCATTGTCATCAGAAGGAGCATGGGCTGTCTCTTTGATGAATGATATTGGATGCTCAGGAGTTCTTTTTTTCTTTTTTTTTTTTTTTTTAATGTGCCTGTATATTTTTGGATCTGAATGTCCCCAGATAGCCTCAGGACATGGGGGAGAAAAGGGAGTGAGGTGAAGGAAGAGTGATAAGAGAGCTTTACTGTCAGCCCATTTTCTCCTGTCTTCATCTTTGTGGGGGGAAAAAAAACCCCAAGGTGTGAAACAGAGGCCCTTTGACCAGCTGGGTCTCTTTTGTGCTCCCTGTGATGTGACAAGGACTAAAATATATAGAGCAATTAACATTACTTGGTTCTTCATGCTTCCCCCCATCCCCTAAATGTTTCATCCTCTTTTAGCTTCCTGGCTCTATCAAATACCAAAGATAATGTCATGGTTTCCAGTTTGTCAGGACCGAGGTTTTGAGCCTGATCTGGGCAGCTGCTGGTGACTTGCCATGTGAGCTTGTGGTGCCTGCACTCCCTAATCTTCTCTCTGTGTTTCTTCCCCTCTCTCTCTTTGTCTGGTTTTCTTCTGTCCTGTTCTCTCCAGCCTCTGCTACAGAGCCTAGGACAGAGGCCATCCATTCTCTGCTCTGTGTTTTGTATGGCACCTGCTGTCATTCCTCACTACTAGGAGATCTCAGATTTGGAGAAAATAATGGCATTCACATCTCTAAATACTTTCCTTTACAAATGTCAGGATGCCCTTTCAAAAGCGACTCAGGAGAACAAATTCCAGTTGTTTGGGGACTCTAGCTGAACTGTAGCTGAACTTGTTTTGTTTTGTTTTTCTCCCCCTCTCCCCCACCCACCCCACCCCCCCCCACCCCCCCCCCAACACACCCCCC
>JANHGN010022486.1:214432-256737 GCA_024605025.1 Megaceryle maxima | reverse complement strand
CCAGTTTTTGGGGGGGGGGGGGGGGGGGGGGGGGAGGAAGAAAAGAAAGAGGTAATTTATTTCAAAGTTTATTACTTAACTTTGATTCAGTTGAGGTGCATCTTTCCATCCCTTTTGCTCTAACATATACCCCCTGAGTACACATGGAGTGGCAGTCAGTTTTCCTGGCTCTTTTCATCACAACAGGCAAATGCTTTTTATGTCAGACAGATGCAGACTTGTTACCAGTATCTACTCAAATATAGCTAAAGATGTAATCCAAGGACAGAAAACAAGGGAATGAACAATGTTGTACACTGAAATGTTCATTACTCCACTGAAGCCTATAATTAACAGTCATGCACTGCACAGTCATGCAGTGTAAACGAGGGCTCTGCACCTACAGTTTCCTTGTTTCCTCCTTCTATGTGCTGATACTGTGTGGAAAGAAATCGGTATCTCTTCTGTCTTTATTTAGCAGAATATAAGCAACTGGAAATCTGCAGCTTACTTAACAGTAGGTGTAGCATCTTATATGTTAATTAATAGCATCTAATTTCATATTAACATATTAAAGAGTTTTATGTAGTTATGCAGGATTTCTGAACAACTCTAGCAAACCATGCTAATGTTACAATAATCTGAATTTCACAGACTGGCTTCTCAGCTGATGTAAATGGCAAATCATTGGATTTGTTCTCTAAATTGTATTTGACGATCTTAACACATCTGTAGAGAATCCAGGAGAATTGTATACAACATAATAGTATGTTGAGGTCTGTGCCCTAGGTGATGTTTATTTCATGCACACTTTGAAGAGTTTCTGACAGAAACCAGTTATGAGTTTAGTCTGTGAAGCTCTCCCAGAGGGGAGATCATGAATAAGCTTTGTATAGTAAGATGATTTGTAAAGCATATGTGGTTATAAGATGACAAATGAAGAACTTGGTTCCTCTTCTGTGAGTCATTGGAAGAATATTGTGTGTGTGGAGCAGAAGTGCGTGGGACACATAGAAGTGTTGAAAGAACTTGTCCAAGTGGCCACGGGGCAATGTCTGTCCCGATTAATCTCAGAGCAGCCAGAGTTCAGGCATGAAGTTACAGTGAACATGTTTGGTCACCCTTCAGGATATTTCATCACTTTTTGAAAGCTTTCTGATTTGGGTCAGCTCTTTTAGTTCTCTTCTTGAAATAATAGAGATATTTTCAGGCTTTAACATTAGTTATATGAGATGTGTCTGCATTTTGAAATAAATTAAAATTCTCAGTTTTAAGAATAAAATGCATGATTTGTCTTTGGCTATGTGGAACAGTTTGTGTAATTCCTGTGAAGTTCCCGTATCTTCAAATCACAACTTTTTAAACTTTTATTTATTTATTTTTAATTTAAAACAAAACAGTTGCAAATCTAAAATGTCGGGTGTAGTTTTGAAAAAATGAAATTAAACTGCAGAAGCTTTGGGCTTCATCATAATTGGTATGTCTACATTTGGGGAATTTTGCAGAACCCTAATGGACCTCAGAAAACTTCCTGAGCATTGCAGCAGTGTTTTATGTTTTTTTATTAACATTCAGCTGACAAGCAGAAGGCAAATTTGGAATTTACTTTTGTTTGGTACGTTTTTGTTATGTGGAGGCAGCAGGACCTGGGTGAAGTAATGGATAAAAGACTCTGTTACTGGGAGTTTCACGGAGTATAAAGGGACAATTCTTGCCCATTCTACAGAGCTGGGATGCCTATCAGAGGGCGCCTACAGAGCTCAGAGGGTTGTGATCAGTGGTGCAGAGTCCAGCTATTGAGCTGTAAGTAGTGGTGTTCCCCAGGGGTCAATTCTGGGTCCAGTCTTATTCAAGATCTTCATCAATGACCTGCATCAAGGGATAGAGTGTACCCTCAGCAAGTTTGGGGATCTTATTAATGTTTACAAATATCTACAGGGTGAGTGTCAAGTAGAAGGGGCCAGTCTCTTTTCAGTGGTGCCCTGATATAGGATGAAAGGTAATCATAGCAATGTGAAACACAAAAAGTTCCACCAGAACATGAGGAAAAACTTCACTGTGGGAGCCACAGAGCACTGGAACAGGCTGCCCAGAGAGGCTGTGGAGCCTCCTTCTCTAGACACTTTCAAGACCCACCTGGATCTGTTCCTGTGTGGCCTGCGCTAAGTGTTCCTGCTCTCTCAGGGGTTGGGACTTGATGATCTCCAGAGGTCCCTTCCAACCCCTACCATTCTATGATTCTGATTCTGTGATCAGATGACACACTGATAGCTACCTGGCTGAGCTAATCACGCATTTGAGATGTACAGAAACAAATTTACAAAATTAATTAATTAATTACATTATTTTCTTTCCTGTTGTTTTTTTGTTTGGTTGTTTTTTTTTTTGTCATAGTTACTGGTATATTAACTACTGAAGCTAATGTTTGTTGATTAGGTGAGTTGCAGGTGTCTCGACCTATGGACTTCAATAGTGAATTTAGATTTAAGAACTGTAAGAAAATGGGTAATACTATTATTTGTCAAACCTCTTAAGAAATTTGAGCTAGAACAACCTCCCTTTCAAGATGTTTGGGTTTTTTCCGATTATATTTGGCTCAGGAAAAATGTGTTGTGGTAGTATTTTATTACTCCTGCCTGTAAGATAAACTGTGTTGCTGATGTACAATGAAATAATGATTCCTGAAAAAATGAGACCCTTTTTCAACCCTTTGTTAAATGCTGCCTTTGAAAGTTAGAGTTTGCTTTATTCATAGAATTGAATCAGTTTATCTATACTTAATCTAGGCAAGATTGCAGATTAGAAGGAGATGATTTTTATGAGAAATAGTTAAAATGCTTTTTCTAAAGGCCATAGAACTTCAGGTCAGGAAGAAACCTCAGGAGTTCATCTGTGTCATAGCCATACCCTACTATGGGACTGGCTATGACTAAATCTTTCCTAATGGATTTTAGTCTATTCTGTCTCATTTAATCACTACTCTTTTTGCATCATCTTCATTCATTCATTTTCTTTCCTGCTCTCATTATTTTTTCCCTTTTTGGGGGGGAGCAAGATGGTTATGCATATGTCATAGATACTTTTATATTAACTACCAAAACTATATGCACTAGTTGGGGATATTGGAGGGAAGGAACTATATCATCAACTAAAACAAAGTTATATCCAGAACTAATTAGCTACAAATGTTCATAAAATCATTCAATCATCGAATATCAGGTTAGAAGGGTCCTGAAGGATCATGTAGTCCAACCTTTATAAGTAAATAAAGAAGGGGAAAAAAAGAAAAAAAGAAATAAAAGAAAGGAAAAATAATATATAATTTATATGAGATGTCCCAGCACCCTGTTAAGCTGAGTCTTAAAGCTGTCCAATCTAGGGGAATCCACCACTTTCCCTGGGAGATTATTCCAATGTTCTAATTTTTCTTCTAGAGTCCAATCGGAGTCTCCCCAGGAGTAACTTGTTCTCATTACCCCTTGTCTTTTCCATGTGACTCCTTGTAGAAAGGGAGTCTACATCTTCTTGGTAGCCACCTTTTATGTACTGGTACATGGTAATAAGGTCTCCCCTAAGACTTCTCTTCTCAAGGCTGAACAAACCCAGTCTTCTCATCCTTTCTTCATATGGCAGGTCTTCCAGTCCTCTGATCATCGAATGAATGACAAAGCTCTCTGATCTGTCAGAAAATGAGCCTAAGAAAACAAACAAAACACTGCAAGCCCTACAAAAAAAGCATGAAGATGTTGCCTGAGTCATCTTAGATAAATTCTCCATAAGCTCCTCTGTGTTGTCAGAGGCTTGCATCTCTGGTAACATGCATCTACTTAATCCTCCTTATGAGGTTAAGAGGTCTCCAACATTATGTGTTTCACAGTATAAAAAGTGGTTGGTAACAGCATGATGCAGTTTGAGCTGAATCTGAGAAACAAGAAGACCTTCTCCAGAACAATATTCCTGTAACAGGATCACTCCCTCTAAACCCTCTAAACACAGAGCAACCAATTTACAGGACAAAAGCCACACTCACCACCAGGACAATATGTTTATGTCCAAGCAGCAAATCCAGTGTATTTTGTCAGCACTGAGGACCCATTCCCAATCCACACACATCCTGTATACCCATAACACGCTTGTCCCTGGTAAACACCTGGGAAGAGGTTGCTGCTACTTGAAGGTACTTCTGGCAGCAGGTGACATCATCTGCTCCAGGAACAGTCACCACCTTCCCACCACACTGCTCCCTGTGGCAATTCTGCAGGACCCACTATGTTAATACACTGAGAATCTTATGCCCAGGATAGGTGTCCCGAGAATATACTGACTAACAAAAAAATCCAGTTTATTTAGAAAAAAATACTAGACCTTGTATGAGTCATTTGTACTGTGAATACTTAGCAGTCTTTGCCTGACACTGGAAGAAACTCAACCAGCTAGAAATGTTGAGCACCACTTGAAAACATATGTTTGCTTGCAGATTGTCTTACCACTTTCCAAAACCACTTAGAAGGGTTTCTAATACAAAGCTACGTTGGATTTCGAAGTGTTAGTTGTGCATTCATTGAAAATGAATGAGTGTAGGAACGAACATTACATTTCTTCAGCAGTTTTCTAAAAGTCTTAGATACTTCACAATTGGAAAAATACCAAAACAACAAAAACAAATCAACCAACCAAATAAACAAACAAACAAAGACAAAACTTAACATACAATGCTAAATGAACTGATTATTTTACACCTTCTGTCATGCACATACAAAAATATTTAAGAACTCCCTTGGCTGAATAGGCAAGAAAATAACACTCAGCTTGGATTTCCTAATATGAATTCAAGAATTCATGCTTTAATGAACAGCAAATATTCTTCATCAGCAAAGTGTGTGGAAATTGCATGTAATAAATGATGTATAGCTTTCTTCTTATGACTCCAGTAAGAAGACTTATTATTTATTAGAAAGAACAAAATGTAAAACATAAAAGAAATAGTGATTGAGGACTGTAATCCAGACATAAATTAGTTTCCTTTTTATTTTTAAATATTGCCAGTTCCCATGGGCAGTTATAGCTGCCACGCTACAGTGCTGCTTATATGCCCTAGTTTTATTTCA
The DNA here is from genome assembly GCA_024605025.1 of Megaceryle maxima. Taxonomy (NCBI): domain Eukaryota; kingdom Metazoa; phylum Chordata; class Aves; order Coraciiformes; family Cerylidae; genus Megaceryle; species Megaceryle maxima. The sequence goes on along the minus strand of JANHGN010022486.1, from coordinate 251,650 downwards.
CCTTTCCTGAAAGCCAAGATTTTACACTTAGAAGAGTCAGCAGTTCCCAGGTGCTAATACAATGCCTAAGTGTTAAAAATACCTTCTCACGGTCAAGTGAAATCTTTCTCCCTATTGAACTAAAGGAGCTACCTCCCTTTTAGCAGCTACTTTTGCCTTCAAATATGCACAAACACTCCAACACCCTTACAATTAATAGCAATGCTTTTCCTGTCCTTCCACCCTTGCTAAACTATTAAATTTTTTACTAATTATAGGAAGGATCTCTACTGAAGGATCACTTGCACTTTACAAAAAGAATAGGATTCACTGGGACAGGGTCTCACGCCTGGTTCTGCATATCTCAAATGCTTGCCCTCCTACTAAAGGTGATCTCTATGTTGCTTTTATTTATTTTTTTTAATTTATTATTTATCCTATCAGTTTGACTACCATCAACAACAGAACATGAAAGTTCAATCAAATCCCAGCCAGAAATCCAAGCCTACAGAATTTCACCCCCTGCCCCAATTGCAAGTGTCATCTTAAGCTTTATTCTACCAACTGCCCTATAGAGAAATAATGTTTTCAAGGGAAACAAAATTTTTTCCTCTGGGCAAGACATAATTATTGATAATGAAAGGCACTTCGTAGTCTTTTGGACCAAAAGATTTTCCTTCACAGCTTTCCCCACCACCCAGTAAGAGTAAAGTATGAATTAAACAGAATTCAAATCCAAATGTTTAACTTGGTATAACAATGTATTACTCATTTGGTTAAGTGGTGTAATCATAGAATATTATTAAAAATAAATGATTTAATATAATTATGGAAATATACATTCCCATCCATGAAAATAAGCACACTTGGACCACAGAATACGGCCACACAATGTGATCAGTAACTTTTACTGCTTTTAACTGTATCAAGCAAGTTCTTTTTTTAAAAAGCTGATTTCCATTTCTTTGTACCTCCCCGAAGAATATGTGTGCGTGTCTGTAACCGCATGTGCATGCCTAACTGTGGCTATATAAGTTTAATGACAATTAGTTATGAAGCAATACAGTGCATGATGGAGACTCTGGAACGGGCTGCCCAGAGAAGCTGTGGATGCCCCATCATTTTAAGTGTTCAAGGTCAGAGCGGGTGGAGCTCTGAGCAACCTGATCTGGTGAAAGATGTCACTGTCCATGGCAGAAGATTGGATTAGATGATCTTTAAAGGTTCCTTCCAACCCACACCATTCTGTGATTCTATGATACACTTGGAAATACCAAAGCAGGGAGTCAAACAAATAGAGAGTTCATTGTTTTCAATGGGAATTGAATGGGAAGAAGACATGATGAGCAGTATTTAGACCACTTCCATTTAAGCAAATATTTCAGTTCAAGCTATCTGTGTCACCAGCAAGCAGAGGCAGGTTTCTCCACAGAACAGTTCAAAACAATTCAAGTGTAATACGTGACCAAAGTGCATGAATAACCTGAAGCTGGCTGATTTGCAACGCCCTGTCCACCTCGCCCAGATGACAGAGGAACTAGACAAGGACACAGCAGTCCTCAATTTCACCTCCAGCAGAGTATCCTGAGGAAAAGCATGCCTGTCCTACTGCCTCAGTCCTCCCATCTGCTAAGTCAAGACAATGTGACTGATCACCCTTGTAAAGTATTTTCAGGATTCAACATTACAGACTGTGCACTATTATACAGACCAAAAAATAGCTCACAGGTCACTAGAGTCCTGAGGTAGGAATATAACCAATACCTGAGCTAGCTTGGTTATTGTCATAAAACACTTCACAAACAGTCTTAAAACTTGTCCATATAAGCTTTGGATAAATTATACCAAAGCCTAGGTAAAGTGGAGTGAGGATAAAAAAATATGTCCATGACCTAAATACATTCCCCTTTGCAAGGATATTTGCTTAAAAGAAGAAAACAGTTTCATAACAAGTGGGAAGTCAAGTTTGTAATTGTATAGTAATGCTTTGCCTTTTCTGTGATAACAAACCCAGCCTTAACTCTGCTCAGGTTTGAAGAAATTCCATAAAAATATAAATGGCAATCTCCATCATGATTCTTACAGGCCTCAGACATCTGCTCACTGTATTTTCAGTATACATGAACTGCAGATGTGCAAACACTATCAAGATGCTTATCATTTATAGAGCTACACGACTATGTTGTTCTGTTTGTGCACAATGCACAAAGGCATTATTTAAAAGAAAACCAAAAAACAAACCTAAACCAACAACTCCCCCCCAAAAAAACACAACACTCAAATAGGAGATTGGGTTTATACATGAAACTTGGGGGCTTTGAAGGGAGTAGTAACTGTACCAAGCATCACCTAATTTCCTTCAAATCCCCAACTGGTTTAATTTAAAATCCTATTGATTCACCATCTGCATATTAAAACCAGTCCAAAAAAGTAATGGTACATTATTTAAAATATCTCAGTATCAGTAGTTTGTCTGATAAAGCCTGGTTTTGGAGGAAAAAATAATCTCATTCTGCCAGTCTTCCTTCTTAGGGAAGACATGATATTTTCTGCTCCCAATTCAGGGATTTCTTAAAAATTCTACTTCAGTTCTTGGACTAAATTTTCTAATTCCATATAGATTCTTTTGCTGGAAATGGAGAGCAAAATTGTGTTTATAAATAAAACCTATTAACAGAGCAATGGAGACACTAACACTTCAGTAGTAGTCTCTGCAATATTTCTTTAAAACAATATTGTGCAATATTCCGCAATTACTGCACAGTGTTCATGTCATACATGAAGTTACAGAGTGCTTCTGGGACTTGTCTAAGATTGTCCATCACGTAAGTGGTGAAACTGAAGGACTTCACCTTGACTTATGACTAAACTGTACTCTCTTTAAACTAGAACACTGTAGATCAAGGAAAATAAGTTTTCTACTATAATTAACACTAGTGAGATTTGTGTGCTGAATTATATGAACCTTTGTAGGCAATTTTGGAGTTTTCATATTACTTCTGCTTATGACCTTTGTATAGGCATCTTCTTCCTCTAGAAGATTATCAGAATAATTTCTCTGAATAGAATCACTTTATATTGGTTTGGGGTGGTTTATTTTGCTAAATCTTTCCTCCCCCTCCTGTCAGCCGCTGCTTTTATTTTGCTTCGTCTACAAGCAAATCGTGCACCCTGATGGCTGATTTAGCTTAGGCCCCTTTGCAAGCCAGGTCTGCCAGAGCAAACTAGCTGTTAACTGTCCAAGCAGGAGTGCCGGTTAATCTGTAGGAAAAAGGTGACTCACTGGTATTTTGCTGGATTGATTCAATCTGATAACACCAACAATTTTCAGCACTATTTGTATTAACAGAAATGTTGTCCTTAACTAGAGCAGGAGCTTCCAGATGTGGAACAGGATTTTTCATACCCTTCCAATTTCATTTATCACCCTGAGATATAGGTTGAAGTCATCTATACAACCATGTTGAGAACTAGCAACTCACACATTTAAAATGTGTTTATTTGTAGTTGTTGATAAAATATCCAGTCCTTATTAAAACCAGCAATTAAATTTAATCTGAGTTCCAAGACAAAAAGTTTAGGTTTTTAGAATGTATTTGTTTTTTAATAGTAACTTTTAATTATATATGTTCCCTGAGGAGAATTACATAAATGTTATGCACTACAGGAATGTCAGTACTGGTACAGTAACAACTGTAGCTCTCTGGCATGCAAAAATGCACTCACACACACTTATCTGGGATGTTGAAGAAATTTACTCCCGGTTGGTTTATAACAATGCGTATGTTCACCAGAACTATTACCATGAGCTAGCACAGCATGCACCAACAAAGTGGCTGAGTTAGTCTCTGCACTGCAGGACAAAAACACCAGACAACAATTTTAATGTAGGTAGTAAAGAATGCTGGTCTCAAATTTAACTACCTAGGGAATTAAACGGATCAAAGAATAAAAACCTCAATTGGCATTTTGTCCTAATAGCAGGGTCAGCACTCCTATCCTGGTGAAGCCTTATAGGATCCTCAGTACCTACAAGTGGAAGGAATTTAGTTTTGAATCTCATCTGTAAATGGTTCCATCAGCAACACAGTGCCCCCTAAGCCACACTTGTGCACTGGATCTGCTCATGTTTAAAGGAAAGTGCTGTTTGACACACCATTTCTCCTGTCATTTTTTAGAGGGTGAAGGGAACAGCAAATGAGTTGGTTTCTTTTTTGGTTTGTTTTTTTGTTTGTTTGTTTTTCTGTTTGCTTAACTGTTTTTCCAAGTAGAAATGAAACAAAGTTATCTACTGATGTTATCTACTGATAACTTTGTCCTTAAGTAAGATAATTAGCAATTTTAACCAGCTACAAAAGAAAACTATTATATTGTTCCAATATAATAGGTCAACAATTAAAAAAAAAAAAAAAAAGTCATACCTTAATTTGCATTAAGTAGCTATAACATACCATCTCTTCTTCAGAAGAGTCTGAAATTAAATCTTATGTCAAAACAATGAGGGTAGGTTAGAGTAGGTTAGGGAGGCCTTTGGGTTATTTCTCCAAGTCAGTCTTCTTACCTTTACATTGAGGGAAAATGCCAAACATATGCCAAACTTCTAAATGAATATTTCCCCTGAAGACAAACATTTACTATCATCCAGGATAAGGACAATTATTGCAGAAGGATGGCTTCAATGTTTTCACACAACTGTATATGACTGCAGCACAGAAATGAAGCTTTGGAAATACAGGAGCTAAGCTTAGTGTTTTGGAATGAAAAATAAAATCTATTCCTTTAATAGAGACAGTGATTTTATCACCTGTGCTAACTGAAGTCATAATTTTACCTGTGTTTTCCATCATGTTTCTTCTGATCATGAAAAACTAATGGGACATTAGTTAGCTCATGAAATTGGATTTATCCCAAACTCTAATCTGAATGATGAACTACATTAAAATAAAAGAAATACTCACACTGTGTTACAGAGACCCACTCAGAGAAATACGTGCAGAGGTGTACATTTGCCATGTTTCATTGGCTTCCGTACTCTGTCTTCCTTGTATCTTGTCACTCATATACACAAACCAGACTGTCTCTTTCACAGGCACACACAGACATAAACAGACACAGAGAGGTTCAGGACTATATTATTTTCAAAGATATACATTAGTGAAGTCACCCTGAGAAACTCCTTGTTTGCAAAAACTCTCAGTTCCAGACCACTGGCAGTACATTTAGTGACAATGTGGCGTGAACTAGAAGGCACATAGTTTTTTGTTCATTAAGAAGGATACCATGGGGGTGGGCTAGGAGGAAGTGAAGAGAGGCTTCATTTCTGGCTGTGCATTATTTACAGTGCCCTTTACACAAAGTAAAGTTAGGTCACTGCTTAAGCTTTAACAAACAGCTAAAGGTAAATGTGCAAAAGGTCTTTTTGTTTTCTTTTTTTTTTTTCTTTTTTTTTCTTCCCCCCCCCCCCCCGCCCCCCCCAATACTCTAATTCCAAAAGAAATAAGATTTATTTTGAAAAACAAACCAAACCAAAAACTAAAAACCGCAGAACAAAACAACAAACCCAACAACCCAAAGAAGCAATTAATTTTTTGGAAATTATTTTGGTTGCATATTTCACTGCTCAATCCAATGTAATGTGAAGTAAAGACAAATGCTGTCACTAGAGATAGCATGAGATCGCTCTGTGATCTTAGCTGTCTGTACCCCTCAGCTTGAGCATCTGTGACTTCACCAACAGTGACTCATTAAAGAGATTATGTATTAAAATAGATATGCCTTTTATTACCTGAGAACCAGAAAACATCCTCTTCACTCTGCCCTGATGGCAGCCTACATTGATTTCACTGTTTCTTTTTCCCCATCCCTATCAAGTGTGTCCACTTAATAGTGCTTGTCTTGGGCTGGCAAAAAGGGTCCTTATTATCTACGCATATTTATACACTGTCCAGTGCAATGTGGGGCTGCTCAGGGTGCCAAGACTACAACACCACACCTTTCCTCAGCATAGTGTCTTTGGTGTAACCCCTGCTTTAGGTGGTATCATAGAAATTATTAATTCCCAGTACTCCTGGAGCTAGATTGAAAATCAGTTCTTTCATAAGAGGGAAGCTTTCTTCTTTTCCCTTTATGGGGAAGCTCATAAGCATTTCTTTTATTAAAGAGAGATGTGGGTTTTTGGAAAAGGGAGAAGATGGTTCCTTAAAGCTTTGAGGTTGAATGTGAAGCACATGGCAGCACTGGGATCACTGCAGTCTTCCCATTGTGTGACTGTTCACCTGAGTCTTTTCATTCTCTTTGCAATTTATTTCCTTACATAGTAATGACCCAAAGGAGGGTCGTCACTCTGCAAGCACCATTTGGTTGAATTTTGATGAGGGATTTGAATCACTCTGACAAATGGGAGCCTTCTGCATGGCTGGTTGTAGAGGTGGGGGTGCTGGGGGGATAAGAAGTTACGCAGAGCATGCCTGGCCTGTGCTTTGTCCTGAAGGTCTTTCTTCCTGAGAAAACACATGCATGAAGAGTTTAGCAATATTAAGGTTGAATAATGGAGTGATGGAGGGGAGGACTACAAGGGATGGTAGCTTTCAGCAGAGGGCATTTTGGATGATTTGATCAATTACAAGCAGATATTGTACTTACTTATCCTACTCCCTCGCTTTTTCCATAACCTCCTTCCCTCTCTTGTACTCAACTTCTTCCCATGTACCTGGGATGATCTGGTACAGTTGTAGTGTGCTATTTATACTTCCCAGGGCTTTTGAAAGGGCTGTGAAAAGCCATGGGGTAATTTTAGATTCTGCTGAAGGTTGGTCAAGCCTGGGCAGAGCTTGTGGTGGTCTGGTGGTGGTGTTTTGAACCTGTTACTACCTGAAAATATCTTGAGATTCAGAGTCTGACTCTGCACTGTCAGGGACCTCTCGTGCCCCCAGGTAAAAAATACAACAAGGAAAATACTCATCTAAATGTTTAAGAGATTAAAAGCATGACCACAGAAGCAATTAGTGTTACCTTGTGTCTTGTTATCAACCAAGTCAAACGCACCTTTGTGCTGGAGATGAGGCTCGCCTGGGAATCCTTATGCAAAATGATTTTGCCCATTTATGACCTTCCAGTGCATGAACTTGTGTGCATTTTCACCAGGCTTTCAGCACACTGGATGACTATCAGCATCCTGGGATATGTTTTAAATTAGTGCCCAAGGGGAGACTGGGATTGAGTTGTGTACCACATGCCCAACTCAGCTGAACTTTATTCTTGGTTTTTTTATTAACATTGTATATCATCAGGAGAGTGTGAAAGTCACATTAGAGAAGGGAAATCATCTCCCCAGCATGGTGACCTGTCAGGCTATTTTGCATAATAACTTACGGAAATGAACTGGCCACTTCTAATGCTTGAGGACAGGCTGGGAGAGCGAAAGCCTTCTGAGGCTTTTATCACAAAACAGCCTTATGAAGCACATCTGGTTTGTTTCAAGCATCTCTGTGTATTGGGAAGAGATCAGCAGGGGATGGGGCGGGAGTGCTTTATTTGAAATCTTTTGCAATGTTTCTGAGTCAATTGTTTATAATGAGAACAACAGTCTTGGGGAAAACTGCAACCAGGGAGCGAAGCATCCGAGCAGTCGAACCACTAATGTGGAAACTTCTGTTGGGCTTCTTCACCTGCTTTAATTCCCTCCTGTCTTCCAAAGAATATGTGAACACTGCTGTTGATATGGGCTTTACTTTTGTGGAATAGTTGAAGGAGACTGAAAGTCAAATCAGACTGCTCTGCTCCGGTGCAGCCTCCCATTAAACATCCATCCACATGCAAAATCCAGCTGTCTAAATCATTGTTAATTATATAATTATTCACCTAGTGCCAGGGGTTGCTTGGTAATTTGTAGTCGTGGTGAACAGAAAATAGATGCAGGCTACTTCTATGGTGCAGAAGTCAGTGACTCTCTGGGGATTTACAGCACCTGAGGCTTGGCCTATGTCTTTTGAAACTGCAAGGCACAAGGTTCCTGTTGGTAGCTTGAATTACACACCTGCCCTGACACACATTTAGGAAAAGGCATTACTTTAGTTGCTCCCCATATGTTTCTGGACCTTAAATTGAAGAACGAAGCAATAAAGCAGAGTAAAGAGGCAGGTGACTCTGGATAGTAAAGTGCTCCCTGGGGCTGAGGTACCATACTAGATGGAGTCAGTATCCAAGGGAGATGAGCAGAGGCCCTCTGGAGGTCTGCAACACTGCAAGAAGTTCACTGTGGAGGTTCTGAGACCTGGCCTAACACCCAAAACACTGGGCACAACTTCTGGTTGTACATCTATAAAAAATACAATTTTTCTCGCTATGTCAACAGGCTTGGGAGAGAACTCGTGGAATTGTTTAGTTGGATTGCTTGGGTCTTCCCTGACAGCACAGATTTAACACTGCTAAAAATCAAATAAAATGCAAATTTGTTTTTCACATAATGAAATAACAAGCAGGGAAAAGTTCCTAACCAGACTAAATGCACTGGATTCTCTTTAGAGTCCAAAGTTGCTCTGCTCTTACCAGCTGTTGTGGTTTTGCACGACACAGCCTTGTAAACTGCTGTTTTACATTGGAAATCTTAAGGAAAGAAAATAATTCCTTAAACCTCAGAGCTAATTGGAATCAATACTTAATGTTTTTAGCTCTCAGAGTTAATTGTGAAATGATGTATCACTAGTTTGATGGTAAAATATACACAGATATCTCAGATTCTTCTTCTAGGGTGTCATTCTTGTTGACATACTATCTGGCTTCAATTTTTTCCTTTCTCATCTGCCTGCCTTTCTGTGTTCTGATCCTACTTTAAATGCCATCAAATATTTGAAAATTTAGTTATCAAAATATAGTGGTAAATTAGAAAAACTGCAAGGCACAAGATTTTTTATTTTTTATTTTTTTTTACTGGAAGGTATAGGGAGTTGGACCCTTGGAAAAAGTTTCATGTTTTTGTACTTTGATTCAGCTGATCTAGTGTGTGTTTCATTTCCAGTCCAGGGAGGAAAGGAAAAATGTATCTTTTCTTGGTTCTTGCAGAATCACCCAGGAGTGTCTACAATAATTAGGTCCCTTAAATTGCAGCTGGGGGCTCTCCTGGGGGTTTCAGAAGTGCACAAGGAGGTCAGACCTTGAGTACCTGTTGACGTCCTGCTGATTTTCTCAAATAACAATTCTCCCTGTGGTGCATGTGCTAAATGGGTTATGTGTTAGCCTGGCTGTGAGCACCACCAGCTATTGTTCCTACGGGTCACACACCCAGCCCCTATCATCAACCTCAAATCATCTCTGCTTTCACAGGCAGTGATACTCTGGCTCAATAAGCAGCAATATAGTCTTGATCAAGTCAGCTTATGCCATGGTGTAATACACCTAAATATACTCATGCACTCAGTAGGACTGACTCATACAGCACAAAATATTTCCACTAATAAACGCTAATGACCAGGGTCCAAGTGTTTGCGGCTGCTTCTGCTCACGGCCATGTGGACAGCCAGGCTGAGGACCAAGTGTGGCTCCAGCTGGTGAAGGTGCCCTGATGATGTAGACCCAGTGGGCCTGATTCAAGTATGAGTAAAGGTAATCTGTTGGTGTTAATGTTGCATAGAAATTAACAGTTAGACACATACTGTTAGTACATTGACACTCACAACTTCTATCCGTGGTATCCAGGAGCAGTGGAAGAATTATTTCACAGTTGGAATAGTCATTTTATAAGCATAGTAGGGACTCTAGAAAATGTTTTGTCATTTCCTTTCCACTCAGCTTCCTCCCAGTGAAACAGGCATGCACAGAGCCCTGTTTATGATACCTGCATTAATAATTGAACGTGTGCGTAGGTGTAAGGATTGCAAATAAACACATCTTAAAACAAGATCTATCTTCCTTCCCTGAACTGGCACGCTCCCAAATGAACTCAATTGTAAAATTCCCACATACTGAATTCAGATATTTTTTTCATGTAGGAAAGCTGAATGACCTCACAAGCCCTCCGCATGGAGTAAGGAGAGTGGTAAAACCCTCCAAGTATTTGGTGTCAGTGTGCGTGCTGTTCTTAGTCAGCTGGAAAGGCACACATGCGACTGGCCCTTTGCATGCTATTTGCATGCTTTCCTTGTGTTACACAGAAGACTATAAGGACTATGAAGAGGAATATTTTTCTGTATCTGTTCTCAATTTTTCTTTTTGCAGTTGACAGCCCTTGTTCATGGCCAGTTGTTCTGTTTTCTGTCTCTAAAGTCCTGCTGCTCTCTTGGATGGCAGCATGAGGGGTTTTTTTACACAAGTTCCTGAGAAATATGAATAAAATTTAAGGGAGAGCAAGCAGTAAGGTGTTCCTTATGGTACATGTGTTTGCATAACACTGTGACCCAGGGCAACATCATCTTTTCAGTCAATACACTAGAAGCATGGAGAAAGATGGCAGCAAATATTCTCAGTCCTGGTCTATCTGGGAGTTGATAGCAATTCTTGCTGTAAATTAAGAGTCACTTTGTGGTTGACTTTAAGTAACAAGACTACATTTTGGAGAAGGGTTCAGCTAAGTGCTCTGTGTTGTGTTGTGCTTTTCTCACCATAAATGCCCTTCTTGTGGCACTCTCATTGTCATTGTGAAGCTTTCTTGGTTACGTGAGCTCAGCGGCGAATGGTGACCCCCTTTGCAGTGCTGGGAGTGAGCAGTGACTGGACCTAATATTTGGTGTTGAAACACTTATAACTTTCTTTTCAATGGAAAAAATTGCATTTCTCACTGAAAAACAAAACCCAACCAACCAACCAAAAAAAACAAAAAAACCAACCCAGATCTCTAAAAGTTCCAGTTTTGAGCAGTGGGAAAAACAACCCAAATCTGAATATTTCTGGATGAAGACCAAATCAAAATAGAAAAACCCACACACCCCCTTTCTTCTCACTAGGAATATTAAAAAGAGATTAAAAAAAAAAATCATTCTGAGATAAATTTAAAATAATGTATTTTCTGGGAGAAAATAGATGGAAGACTTTTAGCCTAATTTAGTAACTATCACTCAAGAAACAACTTGGAAAGAACTTTCTAAAGCTGGAAAGTAATTCTAATGACATTTGTGACTGGGGAAGCATATGATTCTCTTCTGTGTTTTGATTAATATTCTCTATTATATTAGGCAGCTTAAATACTGAAGGAATACTTTATCAGTGTTGTTCTGCAATTCCTTTAATGCAAACCAACATTCTTCTGCAAAATGAAAAAAAAAAAAAATTGGCTGGGGAAGGATTCTGGACTTTTTCTGACCTGTCTGATGCAAAGCAGAATCTGGTAATACCCCTCTGTGCAATCAGATGCATGTCCACACAGTTAAACCTGAGGTAACATGCATCTATGATGAGACACGTATTGCTGTGGGTAAATGTAAAACATTTCTCTGTTTTATTCCTTTCTGCAAGAGTTCTGAAGTAAGGGGTGATTTTGTGTGTCTTGGACAAAGGAAATGAAAGGAAGCACAAACAAAGAGAAGGACATCAGGGAATTCATCAGGGAGTTTGCTTACAGCCTGAGAAAGCTGCTAGCACAAGTCTAAAAGCTGAAATAAGATTTAGCATAAGAGAAGTCTGTCCTTCAATCACATCCAAGCCCTCTGGGAGACTCAAAGGAACAGGAATCTGTACATGGGGCTCTACATCTGGAAGATAACATGGGGCAGACAAATTATTCATGGATTTTCTACTTGTGTTCAGGAATTTCTCTTTATTCATACTTCAAGAGCATAAAAAAGGGAAAAAAAAAAAAGAAAAAAAGCTGCTATCACACCTGCCTTTGAATTTAGAAAAGAATTACTTGTAGTGCTGTGGGCAAAGTCATCTGGACACAATGGCAGGGTTTGGAGGATGGGGTCTTGAAGCAATGGCAGGCTGTAATACTGCAATACTACTGTATTCCATTTTTAGGCAATCTGAAAGAGGTCAGAGAAAATCAGTGGGATAAAGACAACTGTCAGGCAATTGAAAAGAAAAAAATAATAAAAAAGGATATTTCAAATCTTTTAAAATTATGTACACCTTCATCAAGTCCATAAAAACCTGAAAAAGGGTTCTGAAAGATACTTTTCCAGGGCTCTCCAGGTATTGACTATTGACAGTCCCTTTGCTTTACTTTGTGGTTGGATCAATCTTAGTCTTCCATACTGATAAGTATGAGAAGTCCTCTGAGAAATAAATTAATTGTTTACTATGCTGGCAACATCTTAATGTAGGTGAGAGGGGAAGATTTGTGCTGACCAAGACAGAGTTGGCTGTAGGGGAAGAGGGAAAGGAACTTTTTCCAATGTTCTTGCTAAAATAAATCCCCCATGCAATGGACTTTTTGTAATGATTCTTGTTGGAGAATGGCTTAAAGGTACAAGGCCCTTGTCTTCTAGCCATTCTCCAACAGATTCTCTCTACCCTTCCCAACTGATAGCTGTGCCCAAGAAGCCAAGCTCACCCACAGCAAAACTGTGGTTTAATCCTCTACAATGCTTTAAAATATTACTTGGGAATTGAGGGCCAAAACCTCCTACATGGCCTGATGAAATGGCCCTTCCAGAACCACGTGCTTTAACGATGAGGAATTTTGTAATCTAACTTCTACTTTCCAGTTTGTGGCCAGTTATGTCTCCTGTGTTCTTGTACCAGCTTTGTCTATTAGCTTAATATCCCTTCTCCTTTGCCAGTACTTCTCCTTTGCCAGTACTTCTCCCCTACTCCCCTCTTTCCTAGACCATATTAGTAGAAAGCAATCTTGTTACTTAATCCACACAGCAACACACGAGTTTCAGATTTTTGTTTCTTCATTATCAGAAAGACGTATGCTTTAACTTCCAAAAGTATGGAGCTGCTGTTCAGCCTAGAAAAGCTTTCTTAAGTGAACCAAGACTTGTATAAACGAGTCACGGTTTATGGGCTGGCAAATTCAGGCTGCAGATACGCTCATTGTGTTTTTTCCAAGGCATATTGATTGTTTGCATGGTTAGAATTACCAGTTTTCCCTTCTATTTTATATAGCTTCTGGGCTCATACAAGAGAGTAATACAAACTCTTTTCAGCTGAAATCAATCACACTAAGAATAAACAAATATGTTAAATGTTCATTTCTGGCAGGGTCCCATCTCTGGTTAACAGCTAGGCAAAAAAAAAAAAAAAGGAACAGATGATGTCCTGGGCCAGAATTTGTATCTTGTGATGATGCTTCTCTTGGATTATCTACTCACTTGCTGAAACCTTGTAAAACATAACGTAGGAAGTGTTTTCCCTTTTATCTAGACAATGTATGACACTGACAGGCTCTTCAAGGACTCTGTGGCTCATTACCTCCTCCATAGGACTTTTAGCACGTTTCTATATTAATGTAATCACTGATATAACTCCATGCATTATTATGTAGAAAGCAGATTTGTGAGAGGCTGACTTTACATTGTGGACATAATCTAACTGTAAAGGTCCAAGCTTGGGCAAGAATATACACCCATGTTTATTCAAGCCCTGCCTGTCTTTAAAGAAGATATCTTTGTAGAGAAGCGATCTCATCTAAAACAGTCTTTGGGAAGCATAAGATATTTTCCAAATGTCATAAATGAGCTGTAGTGTCAAATAGAGGGAAACTTTGCTAGTTGGCTGGGTATTACCTGGCCCAATGGGTCTCACCCAGTGGGTAGCAATGACACCCTCATCCCCATGCTACCCCTATACACTCAATTGGGGAAATCAACTTCAGGCTGGGAAGTGGCTGGAAAAGTCACATCCAGGTTATATAGCCCCTGAAGAGGTATTGTGGATCCAGTGGGCAATCAAGGGGAAGGAAGGCAGATGTTCACTCGCAGCACAAAATATCCTGTTTTTTTCTAAATAGCTGGCAAAGGCTGATCAGTCTTAGCCAATGACCAAGTGCAGACTGGATTTTCTTAGTGTTTCTGTTCACAGCACAAATCAAAAGCACCCTTCCATACCAATGCTCTCAGTATAAGTGACACTTCAAAAGGTCATGGCTGTGGAGTTTGTGTTCATTTCAATTTGTCAATCTTGTAAACTTGTTGCATTCTTGCCTTTTCTCTGCTAGCCAGGCTATGGATTTGTTATTCCTTTTATTTCTTTTCTTCTTTGTCAATCAGCTCCTAATAAGGCATTGAAAAATCCAAAGCAGATGACTGAACAGCTGACATTCTTGGTGTTGTTTAAACTCTGGATTTTCCATCTTTACTGTCTACTCTGGTTGAGGAGAAAAACCCTTGGGTGCATTGGGACTTGGAGCTCTTTTAGTAGTCCTAATAGCTTAACAGCTTTCTCATCTTTCTGGTGGAGACTAGAAGTCCACACTAGGAGAAGAAGTAAAGCAGTTCCAGGATCAGGACTGGGACTTAGCCTTTAATTATTCTGATATACCAAAAGGCACGGGAAAAATGTCACAGTCCTCACACCTGTAGTTGACACTTGCTTTGCATGGGGGAGTCCCTCCTGCAGGAACTGTCCCCAGGTCTCAGCTGAAACTCAGCTGGAACAGGGGGACATTAGAATTCAGGAAGTGCATCATTAATGCACATGAGTTGTTTAGCTTTTGGGAAGGAGAAAGAAAAAACACAACTTAAGGAAAGATCGGTTTATTCTCTGCTCTGGAAGTCTTGGTCTTGACTAAGTGAGAGTTATTGACTTCACTGTGGCTTTTCCTGGCAGGGGAGCAGAGGGTGAGCTTGATGTGTGAGATGCAGGTCCCATTTCTTCTTGTGCATTCTCCATTTCTGAACCTCCTTTCCTTTGAACTGTGCTTTTCCTTGTGTTCTTTTAGGACCCCAAGTAGCTCTGTGAAAGGACTCAGTAATTGCATCTTCCAAAGCCTCTTAAACACAAAAGATGGAACAAAGGCTGTTGGAGGATGTGTGAGCAGCTGAAAAAAATGTGTCTGGGAAGAGAGTCAGTACCTGGGCTGCCCTGATTTCTGTGGCTCTGGGTCAGTGTAAGCCCACCAGGAGACGGGGACAGTGGTTTTACCCTATTAGGTTTTACCGTAATAGTCCCTTGTGTGGTACCCCACACAAATGAGGTTTGCTGTGGTTGTGAACAAGGGGTTTGAATCACATCCTAAGATACTATGCTGGATGCCTAACGTGGTCTCTTTCTATTTCTCACTCCTTGTGTTTCAAGTGGTAAAAATAACAAAATGGAGAGTTAGTGCATTAACAACACAGGGAAAGAGGGCAACAAGATCACGTTTCAAGGAGATATGAGTGTAGCTGATGTTCCTCTCCTCATTGCCTATGCTTTTTTGTGCCACACAAAGAAATGCATTGGTCAGCACAAGCCACTGCTGCTGATCTCAAGCCAAAGGGTAAATTAAACGAAGATGTCTTTGCTCTTGGGAACCCTAAATAATGTCAGGATCATAAATCTGAGGTGAAGTGTAAAGTAAGGCCAGAACGCCTGTACAGAGAGCTTGGAATTTCTCTCAAGTCAGCTGGGGCTGATCAAAGGTTCAGTGGCACTGAACTGGGTTCAGCACGCCAAAGACTTTCATCCCCAACGGTAAAGCAATGAATGAGCAAAGCACCAGTCAGAGGAAGTATAAGTACTTTGGGGATCAATGCCACAACACTCACAGTTTCTATTTTCAGTTTTAAACATATGGATAATGTATGGGAAAACATACTGTGTGAACCTTTGACTCTGTGAAGGACAGGTGAGGTCCAGAGAGGCAGCACCTGCCACGACTTCTTTATGATGAGAGCTAGGAAAGTCCATCATAATATTTGAGAAACCTCTAATGTGGGTCAGATTCAGTGTTTAAAGAAAGGATCAGAAGACATTTGCCCATCCCTTGAATTGCTAAATACACTGGGCCAAATAATGAACTGGAACAGATCTTTGTTGTTTTTTAGTAGTAAACTAAAGCAAGCATAATGACAAGAAAATATCCATTCCTTGTTGTTGTAAGCCATGCAGACTGTCAAACACTGAAGCATTTGAAAAGGAAAAGCAAGTCAGCAGCTGCTTTTATGCACGTGTTTGGTCAGAACTGTTTATGTGTGAGCAATACTGGAAATACGTACTATTGTATTACCAATTTTTTTTTTACCCATGACCTGAGAAACTACGGGTTTGGAATATGTACTTCACCTATTCATAAAGCACTAATTCAACCCTCCTTACTCAACCCTAGGGAAACATCCATTTACTGTGCCTGGTTGAGTGCTGGAAGAGTTGAAGTGAAGCCTGTGTTTGGTGTTTTGCTGTTTGGTTGGGTGGTTGTGGGCTTTTTTTGTTGTTTTTAATCCATTCTCCAGATGATTTGTTCATGCAGGCTGGTGTTTATGTGGAGGTGGAAGGTAAAGCTTATAGTCAATGGCTATATCTTCAAGAACTGAAGTGATTCCTCTGCTAACTTGTTTTATTGTTTGCTATTTAGAGAGGATAAAGCACACTTCAGGGACAGGAATTCACGCTGAGAGAAATCTGCTGCAAAGATTCGGCTGTCAATAGTGTCAAGCTGAGCTGAGCGTGTGAGAGGCTTTTGTCTCCTAATGCACAGACCTCAGAAAAACTCCCCTGTGCACTGGCAAAGGTTTTGTTCTGTTGCTTTTGGTTTTGTTGTTGGGTTTTTTTCCCCATTTATCTTCTTTTTCCTTGACAGATTTCATTAGTTGTTGAGGAGTCATTGAGGCTTGATCGTTAGGGCTATCTGAGCTCCTTCCCAAGAGATTAGTGGGTGCTTTCATAAGGAGAGGTCCCAGGCCAACGTTGTGGGTGCTACACTGTGATTTGTTTTAATGGTCCAAGCTATGTGACTATTAATTAATGAGAAGACTGCCAGGAAGACTGGCTGATAGAAAGATTGCTAGTGAGCAGCAATCTCACAGAAGTCTGTCTGTCTGTCTATTTTCCTGCAGCAATACATTTTTTAATCACAATACCCAGCATGATCATTTTAGGTGAGGAGAAAGCAGGCTTTGGATTGAAAATACTCTGATAAAGCTGAGAGGGATGCAATTTGTCTAATTCCAAGGTCCTCTCCTACCCCAGAGTCAGCCTGTGCTTATGTAGCCTCTCTGGATGTACTTTGAGAAGGGAGACCAGTGAGTTAAAACTGCAGGGACCTGAAGAAAAGAAAGAGTATTATTCATCTGGCCAAGTGCTTGAGAACATGCACTGATCTCAGATGAAATAAAAAAAAAAGAAAAAAAAAAATTAAACGTTGGCAAGAGGAAAATCGATCTGCATCATGGGTATTTTTAGGACATATTCTCTACATAAGGGCCTTCTCAGATTTTTAATCTTAATGTCTGCTTTACCAAAGAGGACAGCATCTTGCAAAGCCAAATTGCAGGAAAGCAACACTTCTCCTCTCTGCCAGACTATTATCACAGAAGATGTTAAAAAAGAAACCACTGATTCATCTGCAGTGACTGCCAGGAACTCAAGTGAGCCCCACAAATCATGCTGCTTGGCAGACTGTGCTTCCAAAAGCAGCTATTAGAAGTGTCGGCTGTTTTCTTGCTTTCTGAGTTAAGAATCGATTGGGAAATGGCAAAGAATATTCAATGCTTTCAGAAGATGCTTTCTGAATAATTTCTTTCTGGACCCATCTGTCTCACTGGAGTCTTTCTTTTAAACCTACAATGTATATTTATTTTTATAATCTGCTTTTCACCTGCAAAGAATAATAATCCCATTTACTTTAAGCCTGGCTGAACATGCACTGGATTCAGAAATTAATTTCTCCCTGCCCTTAGCAGTTAAGCTCTGAAGGATAGATCTTCAGCTGCTATAAATTGTTTAGCTTCATTGAAGGGTATTGCCCTGTGTCTTTAACCTCTGGAAGCAAATCTCAGCTTAGAGACCATATGAAAATTGATTTTGCTTGTCATGTCATTATCTTCATTTGGGTAAATGGTGTAACCGATGCGCTGTCGACTCAGTCCTGTGAGTATCTGAGTGCACTCGGTGACGGAGTAAGTCCCTGCTAGTGAAATGATTTAGACTCAAGGTGAGGGTGCTTAGCATCCTCCTGGGAAATATTTTGTACTTCAGCTGTTGGGCTCTGATCTGGCACTGTTTCATTTCTGCCAGACTCAGACCTTCCGATCTCATACGTACAGCCTGCAAAACTCAGGAGATCAACTTAAAAGTTCTGAGATGATTGAAAAAACAACACATGGGTTGGCTGACAGTTCACCTCCTGGCTTTGAAGCCTGGAGGGACATTCTGATAGCAAGTAAAAACTATTTTTAATTTACTAGTTCAGGTTGTTACCTAGACACTTAAGTCCATCAAACTTTGTGAGAGGCAGCAAAAGCTCTTTTCGGGATTTAGCTCTGTGTCTGGTGGATTTGGAAGAGGACAGTCCCCAAGACTACAGGCTGGGACTGAGCTACTTCTGCAGGTCTGTGTAGGAGACACTGAACTGAGACTATTGCTGGTATATTTGCTCTAGAGAAGGCTGTGTTCTATAAGGCTGGCATAAACACTACAAACCTTAGCAATGGGAAACATCTCTCTTGGTGAAGGCAGAGCCTCTTCCTTGTCCTACTGTATATTGAGAGCTGTGAAGGAGGAAAGCCTTTAAAATTGGTTTTGAAGGCCAGTTATTAGACCAGGATTAAGAGATTTAAAACCACTGTAAAGGATATTCTAATATTTCAGGTTTTTTATTCCCTGGTCAGGCAGCAGAAAACACGAAACAGGGCTCAGAGCTCTCAACACTGCTTCTCTAAACCATGAAAACATAAAAGCTCCATTGGAAAGGACTTTGCAAGGTTTTCTTTCTCCATTCCTCTGTCTGCAGGCAGGATGTCCAACTTGACATTAAAAATTGCCAATGATGATAGTTCTATAACCTCCTCTGGCAATTTATTTTAGTGTTTTAACTAGCCTCGCAGGTCACATATTCACCCTAGTCTTAAATCATGGTGCTGCTGGTGGTGGACCCTTAGGAAGCATTTGGTGCAGCAGGAGAGAACACCACGTAATCTGATGTGTTATTGCAAAATACTGCAGTTTGTGTGTGTCAGATGTGTATAAATCGGTATCTCTGCCTAGAGCTGCCAGCTACAGAGTTAAGGAGCTGGCCTTGTCTGCCTGGCATGCTGCAGGATAATTTATTAACATCTAATGGACTCTCTCATTTCTGCCTGTCTCCTTGTGAAAACCAAAGGCTATTTCTTTCCCTTCCTCTTCCTCCACCTCCTATTCTTTTTCTGAAATGCTAAAGCATCTGGCTGCCTCCAAGCAAGGACAAACTACAAACACCTGGGTGTTGGGGTTGTTTTTCTGGGATTTGTTTTTTCCTCTCTCTTACTGAGACCTGCAGCTGCATGACAGATCCATTCTGAAGGCTGTGAATGGCACCTTCTCCCCACGGCTGTCATTTGATCAGAAACAGCCCCTGACTCTCAGCGCTTGATTTAAAGAGCCCTTACTCCGGGGCTGACCTGATTACCTCATGATAAAATGATGTGGGGCCGTGACACCAAGGCATGATGTCATGGGTCTTGACGTGTCACCAGAAGAAATACAAGCTTCCTGATGCTGGAACCTTATTACAAGGTGATTTTTGTTCCTCTCTACACTAAATTAAGGGAAGGTAGCACACTTACCCCATTTGTTCCTCCCCACCGAGACCACCACCATCACTAATTCTGATGGCCACCTCAGTGGTACCCCATAGCATCATACCTACACAGGGTGGGAGGGCTGCATATGCCCTAAATGTAGGTACTGGCCATAGCCCACTGGATCTGTGCACAATGCCCTGCTCATCCAGCAGCTCGGCACTGCTCCCAGATCCCTAATTAGATTGAAGCCTGAAGTCTCTGGATATCATCCCATACCTTTATTGGAAATGATTTATCATGCCGTCTGATACAATCCCTGCAGATAGCTGTTATGAGGCCTTGTTTAACATGCTGTACACACTCCTGTCCAGTGCAAAAAATATTCTTGGCAACATGAAAAACCAAAGACTTGGAAACCATCCTTAAGAGTCTTTCCTGCCTTTTCCTGCACACCAGTCTTGCTTTCAGCTGAGTGCAGTCTGTGAGGTCTTTGTCTTCCTGCATGGCCACATCGATACATGTCATCCTGAATATTGACTTCTGATGGTTTTAAGAGTCTTTCCTTTTTTTAAAAAAAATATGCTCCACTGGAAAGTGATGAAGTACTTTCCAAAATCCCCAGGCCATTGGCAGACACAAGTAGGTTCAGTGAGAGGCTTGCAGACAGGCTGGCTTCCAGGGCTGCTCCCACAAGCACGGACATGCTGGGGTGACAATGATAGTATTGCCCCTTCCCAGTTCAGGCACAAGCTCCTGCTGTGGGCATCTCTCTTCTTGGATAGGTCCATGGAGAAGTACCCCCCTTTACGTGCTTTTAATCCAGCACCATAACATCGAGCAGTGGTCTCTGGAGATGATGCTCTTATCTCTCTTTCCCACATCCCTGATGGCACATTGCTGTGGTTCCACACAATCAGGATGCCTTATGGATCACACTAAAATTCTTAGGAGTGCAGGATTCAAGGTACAAGGCAAGGAGAGAGCAATTGCATATGGAGACACAGAAGGCATCTCTGACACACAAAATACCCTGCTAGGAGTTAAATTTCTTACACCTTTCCCTAGGGAGCAGAGCAGGATTTTTGCTACTGATTTCACTGGAAAAATCAGGATCTGAAATGAAAGGTGACAGAATATGCTGCCTAGGTCTATTACTGTCAGCTTGCCTCAGCTGGCAGATAATTCATGGCAAGTAATTTATATAGCACTTTTACTTATCCTGCCCTTCAACTCATCTGTGGTCAACTCATTGGAGGTCTTTCTAATTAAAGTTGGTTTTGCCAATCACATGGCTTATTTCTATTAGCTCATTGGCTAAATGTAGCTCTTGTAAGCTATTAATGGCATGTAACTGTTATGAGAATGGGAAGAATAGTTCCTTTCAACTTGAAACAATTTTTGCATTATTTAGGAAAAGTGGAAGTGAGACAAAAAAGTGTTGTTTTGTTTGTTTGTTTGTTTTCAACATTAATTTGAGATTTTTTTTTTTAATTGCTGAGGCTTTAAAAGACCTGCTATATAAAACCAAAGTAAATAGAAAACTAAGTGCAGCTGAAAGAGGGAAGTATTTTATTCTCTAAATGTGAAAGGCAAACATTGTTATTCCCCACCTCCATGACCCCTTTTTCTACCGAAGAAATTTGACATCAACCAGCCAAAACTTGTGAAATGTTTTGGATGACCAGTTTCAGGGGTCAGTCTAGTCTATGAAATATTTCCTAGCTTTATATACTATGATAAATTGGAAACCCATTTTCCTGCAGGGTAGCAACATTAGCCTTAAATGCCTTTGTTCCTGCTGGGAAGCTCATTTGCCGGAGTATTTGCAGAAAAGGAAATATAAAAGAGAGGTGAACAAAGGGGAAGTGGTTGAAAGATCAGATTGAATTGTAATATCCCAGATGGCAAATGGAGGGCAAGAGAGAAAAGACAGATAACAGTGCCACCAAGCTAATGAGTGAATCTGTTAAGCCTCTTGCCTGGTCTGAGGCAGAAGCTGCTTTTGACATTTCTTCTCCCTGGTAAAACCAGCTCTTGAGTTGTAGGTGTGTAAATGAGAAATGCAACAGTATCTCCTTGTTCTGTTGGACATGATGGTGAATGTTGGCTCAGAGGGATGAGTTCAGAGCAAGCTCTCCAAAGATTTTGTGCATGTCCTTGTTTTGAAAGCAGCAGGTTTGGTTTCTGGGTGCTAACACATGTTCTTGTCCACCAACTCTGGGTTTGCATGCAGCTTCCAGCTCACCAGAGCCTGTGTGTGATTACTACAGGGCTAAACTTTAAAATCCCCGTGAAAAACAGTCTTGTTAAAGTCATCTGGGCATCTGCCTGTTCAGATTATCCATGTAATCCCTGCAGTGTGAGATTAGCATCCAAATATTGAGAAAAATTTGAATGAAGGCTTTATTTATAGTTTTCTCTACAGGTTAACTATCTATTCTATGAAAATACTCTCCAGCAGGTAACTTTGAACCCAAATTTCTCTTAATTTCTGCTATGCTAAATAATTTAACCTCTGAACAAGTTTTGCTTCAGCCTATCTTGCTGGGGACCAAGATAGTTGTAATTATGCAGACATGTCTGCTAGGAAGGAAAGCTGAGTATTTTCCTAACTGCAGCATCCTCCCGCCACCTGGTCCCACTCCAGACAAAACCTTTTGACACACGTGTCTGTACTTTTCATTCTGAGATCTGACTGTTTGCCTCTTTCCTTCCCCCTCCCCTCCTCACCTTCATTTCTTTTTCTGCTGTCAGAGTATATTGAAAAAGCCATAGTTTCTTCTTAATTAAAAAAGATATGTAAATATTGTGTGAGGCACAGACAGTGTGGGCTAAATCAATACTGGAGCAGTTGGGCAGTGGGGCCATTCACGCCTTGAATTTAATTTTGCAAATTGATATATGGATCTTAAGGCAGGTTGCAAAAGACAAACAGCCCTCTGTGCTCTGCTCTGCCATTCTCTGGTCCTCAGAACAAGAAGGAAACCAAACTTACTGTGAAGACATTGGCTGGTTTCAGGCCTTACATAAGCAGCAGCATTAAAAAAGCGAAAGATGTGAAATTCAGACTGACCTGGGAGGGAGCCAGGGCTGGGTTTGGATTTGGGTCCCAGTTAGCCACAAATCTCAGCCCAAGATTCAAGCCTCTAGTACATTTGGCAGTTTTTTGTATTGTTTGTTTATTAGTACACAAGGAGTCACATTCATCCATGCTATTTATTTATTTAAATCAGTCAAAACTCCAGGGGTTCTTTTCACTACTTTTCCAGTAAGCTGATGGTAGGGCAACCCAGTGCAGTACTACACCATCAGGGAATATAACCCCATAGCTGGAACAGCTTCTTAGTTATGGAAAAGAGAGGGGAGAAATCGTTTGTGTGGAGCCTAATCCAGCTCCTCTCTGTGACAGTGGGAATCTCCAGCCTGGGCCTGTATTGACAAGCCCTGGCTAGAAGAACTCACCCCAAAGGACAGATGCATTTGGAGCCTTATCTAAGTTTTTCAGCCACACTGCGCCTTCAAAAAGGGGTGAAAAAAATCTTTGCTGTGCAGAATTCCTACTGAGATTTCTGAGAACCCTTTCTCCAGGGCTGCTGAGGCAATGGGGGATGCTCCCTGCTACCTGCTGTGGCCACTACTGGTGCCAGCTGGAGCGTCAAGGACAAAAGAGCATGAAAATGAATAAATGGGATTTAGGGGTAGCATGGCTGGTGGGTTTTGTTTTACATATGCACATGCAGGGAATGTCTGAATCGTTAAGCAACCTCTAATTTACTTAGAAGGTTTGAGACATAGGATGCTGTTTTCCTCTCTACACATTTTTAATATTAAAGCTTTTCTCTACCAAACACAGCCTAGAGTCAAATCTGATGATAGGATCATCCCAAAAATTAGGGAGATACTTGGACCTTAGTCTACACTTCATACATTTCTATTTTTCTTGCAAAGTCTTACTGGAGTTATTTCTTTAGGGTCAGGACCACTGTGAGCCCTTTCTATTCCCTTGTGCCAGTTTGTTTTTTTCTTTCTTCTTCCAAGTAACAAATAACCTTTCAAATACCCTTCTGGCTATGGATAAAATGTGCAGTGAGTGACAACATGGTCTAAAGTTTTGCATGCCTGACTTTGCTCTTCTAAATCTGGTCGGGACTTGTCTTCCAGTATTCAATGCTACTTTCTAGATTTTCCTTCCTGAGTGATGTTCCCTGGTAATTATGGCACTGAACAAATGCTTGCTGTGGCACTTAGCAGTCTGCAGCTAGAGCACTAGTTTTACCTACTCCGTGCCAGCTCTTCCCAAATGTTCACTTGCTTCCCTACAACACAGCTGGCACTTTCTATTAGTTGAGAAGTCATAGTTTTATTTTTCTACTTGGCTGTTGCTGTCACTGCTCTGTGAGCATGATACTGGTGCCATGTATACACAATAGCTCTGACTTAACACAGCCTCGCCATGACTCCATGACTTTCAAGCTGATTTCCTCACACAATCTATTGTCCTTGACTAGCATAAAGCAGCTAACACATCAGAATACAAAGTATTTTGGGTTTTTTCTGTTAGTTCTCCAAATTTGAGTATGCTATAAGCCATTTGTGTACATGGGGCAGAAGGAAACACAATAGGAATAAGAAATTTTTCCCACCTGCAGTGAGATACGTTGATAGATCTGCATGTGGAGAGACATTTGCTATGGCTTAAACTGCATTTACCTTTATGCTTTCCATCTTACACTTTACACTTCATCTCTATGAGCTTATAGGGGTCTTCTAAGTAGGGAAGCTTTTGAATTTGGGGAAAAAAATAATATCCGAGATTTTTTTTTTTTCCTTACAACACTTTTACATGTGTCAGTATTGAATTTGTTGTGTCAGCACACATTTTTGCAGGAATGGTCATCATGGGTCTCACTCTGGGAATCTGCAGCATGCTCTAGGAAGTCTGCCCAGTACACAGCTGGAAAAAAAAAAAAAAAAAAAAAGGCATATTTCACTCGCCATCAATTTTTGTTTGAAAGTGCTTAATACAGAGTTTATATACAGCACTATAAGAAAACAGTAGGTGAAACTGTAAAATGGAGTAAATGAAGTAGCAAAGTGAGATTAAAGTCCCTCTTTCCTGGGCATCTCCTGGCTATGCAGCTAATGGCATCACTTTCTCACCCTTCTGCTCTGGGCACAGCTGTCCTGGCCACCAGCAGTTCTGGGTGCTCTGTTTCCAGGGCTGTCTTTCTAAGACAGACACAGTCACCTGCACAATATCCATCCTGAATCTCACTCTGGTCAAGCATAAGCTCCCATGGCCAGAAGCAGCTTTGTAGCAGTTGCACAAACTCAAATAAGTCACAAGCTGTAAAAATAACATCGTTGTGGTGGTGAATTTGACAGTGTGCCCATCACAACATCTCCTAGTGCCAATCAGATAGGTTTCACACCTTGTGGATCCTCATCCTTTATCACTCCTGCCATCATTTCATCTACACTGGAAGGGCAGAAAAGCATGAACAAACTGTTACACTTGGCCTGATAGACATCTCTACTTTCAATTTCCCCTCTGTAAACAGATTGAAGATAACAAGTGCAGCCATTTCAAATGCCTCTGTCCGAAGCAGTGAGTTGCTCAGGGACAGCTTGCACTTGCCTGCTCACCCTCGGCCGCAAAATGTAACTGCATTCCACATCACCTCTTTTCTTTCCACCCTCCTTTCTATTAAGTATAACATTAGAATTATCAATGCTCTTGTTTAATATCAGCAAAAATCTTCAAGGAAGAATGTGAGACACTCTGACAGAGGCCAATCATTCTTTTTAAAGAATACATAAAATCATTCTTTGTTTCCAACATCTGGTTTATTTTAGATTTTTCTATTCAAGTCAGGTTGGACTGTAAGAATTACATATCAGGTTTGATGTTATCTGGCTCATTATCTTCCAAGAAACTCAGCCCACCATGGCCACAGCTTGCCAGAGTGTCAGTGGCTGATGAAGCAATGGCTATTTGTCCTTCAGATACCACCTCCGAGTCATCTTCTGCCATGATTTACAATGTGCTACTACTGCTATCGTGGCATTTAGATGTGTGGCAGGTTGTGACTCTTGCTGTCCATCACTTTATTACTCTTCTGAATTTTGCAAACAGCAGATCTATGATGAAGTGCCTTCATCTGTTGTTACATCATCTTTCTTTTCTGTGGCCTGTGCTGTCTGACACAGGGATGCCTTTTTCAACGTGTCTACAGAGTGTCTTCAAATATGTTATCAAGATGCCTCAATAAATAGGGCATAAAGAACATCATATTTTAGCAATAATGCTGGTAGCTGAAATTGTCTGAGGATATAAATGAATTATTTTTGCCTAACTTAAACCTTGTTGTACTTTGGTGACTCGGAAGGGAGATGCATGTTTTGTGTGGAGGCTACTGAATTCATCCTTAGACAAGGAAGAATATTCTCAGCTGATGCAGAGGCTTGGTGCCTGATCCCCATCTCCCCAGACTCCATGACCACATTCCTGTTGCTTTCTACAGAGCTGAATCAAACCTTTAGCACACAGCAGTTACCAATCCTCCCCAAGCTCTGAGTGCCTTACTAGTGCCTCCAGACATGATAGGGATTTTGATTTATTCATCAAAATTCTTCCAGCAGCATATATATGTGCACCCCCTTGTTTCACCATAATATGCCTGTACAATCACCCCTGCTGCTTAGATGAGGGGCTGATTTCCATGCCAGGAATCCTGCTTTGTGACAGATCCCTTTCTTCTTCTTGGAACTTTGAAGATATATTATGATGCTAATTAATTCCTTTCTCAAGAAGAGAGTAATTGCAAGTATTGGAAGCAACTTCATCAGTGCAGGAAATTAAGGCAAATAGATGTTTTCTTTTCTCTTTTTTTCTTCTCTCTTCTTTTCTCTTTCTCTTTCTTTTCTCTTCCTGTCTCTCCTTTATTTCTTTTCTCTTTCTGTCTCTCTTTCATTTCCCTTTTGAAGCCAAAGACCAAAAATTGATCTGAATTCTGAGTTCTGTCATTAACCCACCTTGATATAGTCACATGGTCAGATACAGCTAGTTGCAAAACACTTCTGTCCAAGCTTTGTGTTTGTTTAGTTAAGTAAATCATTATCTGTAACCCATCCTCATATTAATTTGAGTCAGTGAAATAATCTGGTCTCTAGAGCAGAATATCAGTTTTCTTCCTGCCCCTAGGCTGGAGTCCCATGTCGGGGGGTACAGTTATGCTGCAGCATCACAGTTACAAAAGCTCTTTCACTTCCTACTTTTAATTTCCTCCCACCTTATCCTTACTATAGCCCAGATGCTTGTCAGTTAATTTGCATACCCATGTCTGTGCCTTTGAGGGGCTGTTTGGCAAATCACCATTGCATGCAGCTCGCCCTTTCCATATTAAGATGATTGTGCCCTCTCCATCTTTTTGGCTTAATGAATTTGCAAACTAGATAAAACCAGAATGGCCAAAGCATGGAACAGCAAAAAGGTCAAAGCATTTGAATGCAATACAGGAAATTGCAGGGGGGCCACCGCTGCCTTTTGGCAGCCAGAGCAATAAGAATTGGAAAAGCACATCCCATGCCTGTTGAGAAAGAGTTGTGACATGGAGCAAACAGTTGCCCATCCCTTGCAGCCTTCAGGCACCAGCTTTTGCCGGGGCAGGGATCAGATTCCTCTTCCACGGGGTGCCAGGGCTGTGCAGCACAGCCTGAGAGATGTGTTGCTCATGGCTTGTGCCAGCAGAAGCATGGGGACAATAGGCCATGCTTGCTGTGAAAGCTGCCTGTGGACCTCTGGCACAGCAGAAAGCAATAGGTGTGTGTGTCATGGGGAAAGACAGCTTGCAAATTCATGTGGGGTGCTCAGAGGAAAAACAAACTCAGTACGTTTTTCGGGACACATCACAGAGGCCACTGCTGAAGCAGCCAGGAGGATGGGTGGGGTCTGAATACTCTCCTGCCACACACACCATGCACAGACCCCATCAGAAGGGAGACTGCAGGAGCTGCAGCAGATGGAGGGGAGTCCAGACTCCCCTCCCCTGTAAATCCACAGCTGGAACTGGTGGGTGGATGGTGCCACTCACTGGAATTTTCCTGGTGAGACAAAAGCAAATGTTCATTAGTGGGAGTTTTCGCTCAACAGGAGCTTCATGGCCATGTGAGGGGTGGATTTGGACCTTTGCAGTTCCTCTGCGTATCTCGGGGGGAGGTGACAGGACGGCTGCAGCATAAACTTTCTGTTCTTTATGGATCCTCCCCTGGGAATCCCTTGACCTTTTACATGCCTGATTTATATAATCCTCTCAGAGGACAGACTAAAGGGGGGATATTATCAGCCAATGAAAAGGTTCCCTCCTCAGGAGGGTGGAAAATAGCATACAGATGATCTATTTTTTTTGTACAACATCAATTACCATTCTATTGCCAGATGTTGCAGTGAGGAAGATCTGTGCTGTAACGTGCTCTGCGGAGCTGCTTCTCCCAGACTGAAACTCTGGGAGGAGAAACCCTGTGGTGGATTCCTAAAGCTGTGTGGGTATTAATTAAATATTTGATGGGTGTGAAATGTACCTTTCTGACAAAAAGCAACCACCAAATCTGCACTGGTTATGCCCCTAGCATTTCTCTCCCAATTGATATTTGTGTCCAGATGAACAAGAAAATAATTTCTATAGCCAAGAGGCTGTTGTTTTAGTGCTGTTTTCTAGGAATCTCCCAGCTAGCACCCACACTATGCAATCCCTCTGGTATTTACTTACAGTTTCATTTGATCTCCCTCTTGCTTCCCTACTTCCAGCTGTTCTTTGCATCCAGTATGATGCCAGTTATCTTCAAAAGAGAATGTGACAGCATGTACTCATGAAGATATGCAATGCCACAGTATTTACATCAGGGTTTTGGCCACATGTGTCATATGGAAAAGAAGATGTTATAAATGGGAAACAGTTGCTGCAGACTCCAGGGCGTTAAGTAAAATATTCTGGAAAGCATCTTGTGAAGAGGGAAAATTTTGCATTTCAGGGATAAAAGTGGCCACTTCTGAGGTTTCTAGGTAATTCTAGTTCAGAGAAATTTTTGGACTGGGAGATCTCTACCACAGCATGTGGAAGTTGTTGATCCGTGAATGTAGACCTGGAGGAGAGGAAAAGATGACAGAATAGAGAGAGACTAAGGCAGGACTAGGGCTGGAAGCTCTATCCTAGGGCATAGCTGCAGGGAAATGGCTGCGCTAGGCTGTGGGAAGGACCTGCCCTTCCAGACAGACACTAATATGTTCTTTAAAGGTCTGTTCTTAGTCTTGATAGGCTGTTGGATGACCTATGAGTCTCACTTCCCCCTGGGATCCTGAAAACTGTCTCTACCCACTTGTATCTTCATCTTAAACTGTATTTCAGCAGAGGATCTAACTATTACTTCTTCCACGTAGCTGTGGTCCTGGTGTCAACAGCAGTGGATATTTTCCTACCATTCATGGCATGCCCTAATCCTATCCCAATAGGTGTGGGTGAGTCTGGACACCTCCACAGAGGCTGCTGTGCTAGTTTGGCTCCATGAACTATGGGGCAACCACATACTGGGGCAAGCCCATTACCTGCACTTGGTTGCTGTCAGAAGCTGTACAATGTTCTGCATCCCAAACAAACTAGAGGTTTGTGGGTTTGCAAAGCTGTGGCTGGACAAGTTCTCCAGCGCAGATGCATCCTGTGGAATGAAAGCTCCCATTATGCTGCCCTATTAGCGTGCATCTGCCTTAGCTGAACAGTGCTCATTAGTTCGTGTCCAGTCACTCCTTGGCTAATCCATCAATGCCAGTCATGATGGATGTGCTTGTGAGGAAGGGTGTTGGTGCCTGGGAGCTGCTGAGTGTTCAAAATCCAGGTGGGACAAAAATTCAACCCATCATTCAATGACCTCAGTGGTGCCAGTTCAGCAGCAATGGTGTCAGGTAGCTCTAGAAAGCAGTAAAACTTCAGTCCTGAGTTTATTTCTCAAGCTCAGCACAGTCCAATCTAGGTTCATAGACTCATAAAATGGTAGAGGTTGAAAGGGACTTCTGGAGATCATCGAGTCCACCCCCCTGCCAGCGCAGGATCACCCAGGGCGGGCCACACAGGAATGCATCCAGGAGGGTTTTGAAAGCCTCCAGAGAAGGAGACTCCACAACTTCTCTGGGCAGCCTGTTCCAGTGCTCTGTCATGCTCCCAGGAAAGAAGTTTTTCCTGATGTTGAGATGGAACTTCCTGTGTTCCAGTTTGTGACCATTACCTCTCATCCTACCACAGGGCACCACTGAAAAGAGACTGTCCCCTTCTACTTGACACCCACCCTTCAGATATTTGTAAACATTAATGATCCCCTCTGAGTCTTCTCTTTTCCAGGCTAAACAGCCCCAGGGCTCTCAGCCGTTACACATATGAAAGATGTTCCAGTCCCTTAATCATTTTCATAGCCTCTGTTAGACTCTCTCTGGTATTTCACTGTCTCTTGAACTGCAGAGCCCAGAACTGGACACAATAATCCAGATGTGGTTTCACTAGGGCAAAGTAGAGAGGGGAGGAGAGCTGCCCTCAACATGCTGGACACACTTTTCTTTATGCACCCCAGAGTAGATGGATGAATACTTCTCAAGGTCCTTCTCCAGTCTCTTGCTGGACACTATTCTAATTTAATTTTAGTTGCTTATGACTTTATAAGCCACAGTGGTCCTAGGTCAAATATCACTCTCTGACTGCTGACCCGGGACTTTTTCATTAAGGGCTGTCTGCAGTGCTGGGCTATAGGTGCTAAATCTCATTTCAAGCAAGTCAGTACATCTGCCACATAAAGATCCCCTCTCAGACCCTAAAAGATGTGCAGCTGCCCTGGTACAGCTTTTTGCCTCTATTATCTGCCACTGATGGCTCCAAGCAGGGTCAGCTTCATGAGCCATGATGTGGCGAGGGTGTAGTGAAGAATTCTGTGTCAGAGTGAGATAACATAGCACTCCCAGACTTGCCACATCACTCACACATTTCCCTCTCAGTCGTGTGCAGACAGGCAGACTCAAAACTGCCCAGTTTCTCAGCAGAGCAACAGCTCATCACTCTCACACATGTGGGACTGGACCTAACACTGATGCTGCTGCATGGCTTACACAGCAGGGATCATGCACCTCTCCTTTCCTTCCCATTACAGGTGACAACCCAGGCTACAAAATCCATCACTGTTTATTCACAGGGAGAAAGACTGACTTGAAAGAAAAGGTCCCTTTAAGCCCTGGTGATATCATGAGGATGAGATGTTGTGACAGCAGGAAACTCTGCAAACATCTAGGTGTTGCTTCAATGTGCTGCTCTCAGTGGCAGATGGCTACATCAAAGTAGCACAGTGCTGACAGTGGTAACCTTTACAAAGAGCAAGTAATCACCACAAATGACCTGGAGGCAGACAAATAAAACTCATTTTGAGTCCCTGGTGAGTTCTATCGAGGAATCTGTATAGCAAAACCAAATGAGAAATCACAAGTCCTGTTTTGTTGTTGAACTGCAGAGGAAAACACAGTGCTGACCCCTGATGAATCAGATTAGGTTGGTGCAAGGGGAGCAGAGGTGTGTTTGATGATTTGGAGAGAAGGAAACCAAGTGTAGTTATAGCAATGGATACCTGATTTAGGATGCACATCGAGTAACACAGTCAGCTGGTGGCAAATTAAAGAATATATAATATCTTGTTACAAAACTAGCAAAACTTGCTGCATTTAAAGTCTTGAAGTGCCATGTTTCCACAGATCCATAAAGTGCATCATGCTGTGAACCAGGGCATCGTGTTTGATTTGTTTAATGTTTGCAGTCATTCCCTCCTTTGACTCCTTTACAGTCACGCTCACGCTGCCCATCCTGCTGTTCAGTGTTAACTTCCAGGTCATACACTTACTGGTTAA
This sequence comes from Megaceryle maxima, assembly GCA_024605025.1. Lineage (NCBI taxonomy): Eukaryota > Metazoa > Chordata > Aves > Coraciiformes > Cerylidae > Megaceryle > Megaceryle maxima. The sequence goes on along the minus strand of JANHGN010022486.1, from coordinate 220,168 downwards.
TGTTCCACTGCTGAGCTCTTCAGGCCTATGGTCTGCATCTTAGACACTGACTCATTTTTGGAATATGCCTCGGGTTAGGCAGCAAGGTCATGGATTTGACCATTTTGATGGAGATCCACTGGATGGAAAGGGAAGGAGAGTAATCTAATTTCAGCAAGAGGCTGAGCACTGGTCACATAATTTGTGTTCCCTAAAGACTTTTGAGGAACTATCTTACAACAGCAGCCATTTTACAGTCAGCTCAGATGGCCCTTTCCCTTGGAATTATTTTGAAAATAGTGAGGAATCATGAATAATTAATACCCTTTTTTTCTGTGTGCTTGCCTGTACCCTATGAATTGAGAAGCTGCCAGATCTCTAAGTTCAAGAACATCAACATGTTAGGGGAAAAATTAATTTAGAGACCAAAGAGAGGAAGACAGGATGTAAAGGAGATGGAAGGGAAACCTGTAGTGATGGGAGTTTTCAAGAATTCCAGATGCACTCAAGCTGAAATCATAAGAAATAATCACTTAATATCTGGGTAATTTGAAAAACAGATGACAAGGATGGTAGAAAACAGCTGTTCCAAGGAGTCTAACCAGGTTATTTCTCAGAGCAGGAGAAAAAATAGTCCTGTCAACGGAAAGGAAGATTTAACTCTTCATGTTCTTGTGAACCTCTGTTGCACTGTAATGATACTTGCATCAGATTCAGAGGCCTCCATTTTCCAACACAAGACTCCACTGCAAAGATCTGGGTTTTTTTTCAGCAAAGCAAAACACCACATTTTCACATGATTTCAATCCTTTCATTTGATGTTTAAGTAACATCTCACTATTTTCCCACTTCACCTTTAAAGTGACTGTGTTCCTGGTAATTTGAGCTTAATCTTTGAACAACCTGAAGTCTTTTCATTTCTTTAATGAGCAACAATTTCTGAAATTAGGAATTATTGTCATAGAGTCACCTAGGTATTTTTAACTTATAGCAATCCTTTACTAAAACTCCTTTTTCTTTTTCTTTTTTTTTTTCCTGGATAGTTTAAAATGTTTTTCAGGGACAAACCTGAATTTGCCCTAAAATAGGTTGCAACCAAAAGATATTCTGCTTGTGTGACAATTGGGCAGTGTCACTAGCCCAGTTTGAATGAGAACAACAGAAAAGGCCTCTGTGCTCCTAAACTCCTTCAGTCAATTTACATTCATCATATTAGACATTGGGCTGATGATGCAGAAGCTGCCATTGCATTGCTTTTGGACTATTAAGATGTGGTTAGAAATGTGTCCACCTCAACAGCTGCCCTAAGATACCCCTGCTTAGCTCAGCTGGCAAAAGCTGACAGACCAAATATAAGGATATTTCAACATAGCTCTGCAGGTAGAGCTGCTTTCCTTCTTTTAGAGAAATCATTAAACAAAGATTCATTGAAATAAATCAGAATAATACTAAAAGAAAAGTTCATAATTGCATTTCAGGACTGTGCTAGGTAGTGAGTGGATTAATCACTGACTTAATTGTCATTATTTTCTTGTTCATCAGGACAAGGTGAATCCTACTTGTTTCAAGTCATCTCCCACCTCAGCCAAACCCCATTTCCCCTTTTTAATTATCACTGGAGCTCAACGCAAGTGCAGGTTTCACATCAACAGCCTCATCTCTCCATCTCCATTTCTTTCCATTTTTCTTCGCCATGCAAATTCACTTTACTGTATTTGGCTTCTCTTCACATCAGATCTCTACTTTTCAACTTGCTTTATACTGTTTACTCATCAGCTGTCACTCCATGATACTTCCTGGATCAGGAGAAATTCAGAGGACACTGGGGTGTCCTTTTGTAGCAGAGTATTCCTTGTTACCTGCCCTCCCCAGCCAGCCCTCCCCATTGCTGAACTTAACATCCTTACTCCTCAGATCTGGAGTTTTGTTTCTTTTTTACTTTGTTTCCACTACTTTAAATCATAAGCAATCCCAGTAAACTCATTGGGAATCACAAGTGAGAATTTAGTACAGGAGAGAGCAGAATCACATTCCTTTACTGTTTAAAGTGTAGCATTCCCAGTGGGTAAATATCCTGTAGTACCACTGTGGAAGAGCAAATATATGAAAAACCACTTAGTACCAATAAGGATACTAATGCAGTTAAAACATTAATCTTGCTGCAGCTGTTGTCAAACCTGTCGCAGGGCTTAAGGTGGTTCCCTACAACTCCTCAGGAGAAAATAGCACATGTGCCTCCTATGATCTTAAGAGGAGGAAACTGGATCCGGGGCATTTTTCATTTAGATGTACAGAAAGACATGTGCTTCCTCCCCAGGATTCTTGTAGCTTGTTCTCATCTGCACAGTATCTGTGAGAGCTCGGACAAACCCAGGGCTGGAGGCTAGAAAGAGCAGGTGGTGGGAGCTGCTGGGGACACTAAGCTGTAGGATTTTGTCAGGATGTTTGCAGAAAATGAGTAAAAGTCCCATGAGAAGCAACCACTAGATTTTTACAGGATGCCTGAGTGTTGCTGGGAGCAGCAACAGATGTGTCCCATTGAACTGCTACCTTCAGTCCTTTGTGCTTTTTTTTCTCCCAGGATCCTTCTTTTGGGCTGACACCCAGCAATCGATACCTTTCCCATATTTAGCTTTTGCAACCCTTTCTTCTTGGTCTTTTAGCATTAGTGTAACTTCCATCTCAGCTCCAATTAAGTATAATTTATAAGGAGAAGGAGGAAGAGACAGTTCCTTGATTTCATGGTTTCTGGAAAAAAAATATCAAAATTGCAGCTAAGCGATGTCAGTAAGTGAAAGCTCTCAGGATTTTTAGGAAAACCTCAGAAGTTTGCAGCTGGCAGTAAGGAGCAGGCAACCCAGCTGGGTGCAGGAGCCAGAGGGTGGTTGAAATCAGTCTCTGAATGCTGAGGAGGGAGAGGCATCCCTTTCTCCCCTTATTGCTGAGGGTTTTTCCCAACAGAGGATGCCGCCTGTCTGAAGTGGGGTGTGTGCAGGACATGGATATTGTAATTGTCTTTCTGGACTGCTGTCTGGTGGTTGGGTGCCCTGGGCCAGTGGCAAGGCAGGGCTACATCTCCCAGCCATGCTCCAAATATTCACTGTGCTGCAAGCCAAGCTGGACACAGGCCAGAGCCCACCAAGACAGAATCATGTCATGCCCTGGCATAAAGTCAGATGGTTGGAGGTATGTGGGTGAGGTGGGCATGGGGGGGGGAATCACCATCAGCAAACCTGTGCTGGAAGGAGCAAAGGGATTTGCAAGCATATTTCATAAAAATTTCTGCTGTTTGCAGTTGTGGAGAGTTCTGGGACCTTAGTCTGTGTGCATGCTCTGCCTCAACCCTTCCAGGCTGCAAATTTTCCCAACATTGCACCTCTGTGTTACATTCTTCCTTTATACAGGAAAGAGCTTAGCTTGGGACCTTGGGCTGGGGAAGACTGTTAAGTGTTCCCATGGACCAGGCAGGACACCATGATGTAGACACAACTTTTGTAAATGATGTCTCTTGCTAAGTAGCTTAGGGTCTGTGACAGATACGTGATTCCCAGTTGTGATCATCCAGTATGCTGCACCCTATAAGCTCCATTCAACTCCTCATGTCATCGTACAGCTTGCTGGTTTACTGTCTCTTCACCTGATTTATTGTCCCTTTTCTTCAAGCTCCAGAACCCCAAATCCTGCCATGGAGGTGCCCCCATTACTGACCACTGGCACCATCTGAAGTGGCTGATAGGTTCAGATTTCCTGATGTCTTTTTGCAGATGTGGCTTTTCACCAAAGCTGCACATGCCTTTTAGCTGGGAACACAAAGCCAGCATTTCAGCATGGGAAAACTTACCTCTGAATAGAAAACTATTTCATGGGGGATGAAGGGTGAGGCAGTGACATTGCAAGCATTCAGGTTAGTGTGCCTTTAATGGAAGGGGACCTTCTTTCAGCTGAAGGTCACTGCTACGAGCTGGGACATTGCAAATGAGTGTCATTTGAAATTAAACAGCTGAAGCTTCCAGTTTTACCCAAGAAATGTCAGTTCCTTTGAGGCAGCTGAAGTCAGATGTTCAGAGCAATTCCTGTCATCATCTTAATTACAGTCTGAGCTCAGCATTGGTCATTGATGTAGGGTCAGATGGGCACAACAGAATTCTGCAAGCATGAGCTGAAACACTGCAGTTGATTGTCATCTCACCGCTGTGCGGGGAGCCTTCGCTGTAGCGTACTGTATCTTTATTTGCACAAAGTCCTGGCCAGATGCCTGGCACCATGCCGGCAGACTGGTCCTATTTCTATTTGTTGATAGATCTCTCTTCTATCTGATACCTTGATTAACATACATTGATTTCTCCTGTTTCTGCTGTGTGGAAAGGGTACTCTTAACAGCAGCCTAGGAACTGGCTTGTCTAGGAGGGCTTAGCGCTTACATTTAAAACCCTCAGCGTGTACAGATATGAACCAGCACTAAGCACAACATACATTTTCAGAACTTGCTTTTCCCTGCCACTTAGTGGCTTTAAATGGCAAAATATTTTTGCAAATACAAATTGCTTTGCAGGTACTGTGCCGAGCTTCTGGAAAGTCTTCAAGTGCAGAGAGGGATTCAGAATGACTCCCTGAATCCCCGTCAGCAAGGCAAGATGACCCAAAGCACTTATTTTCCTCATATGAAAATTAGAGGAGTGTGAAATACTGACAACAAATGGCAGCATTGTTTCAAATTCAAGGCAGCCATGCTGTGGAAAGGCTCAGAGGGTTAGTTCACACCACCTCATCCCTCCTGGGACTAGACCCTGAGCATTATTTGTTTCAAATGCAGCAAAATTAAGACCATTTTTCGATAGGCATAGGCCATTTCTGAGTAGGAAACAGATAAAGTAGGACCTTTCCGCCCAGCAAACATCGTCTGTGCTAATACAATGAATGTTTGAATAAATCTGTGATGCTGCCTCTGGATATGCCATTAGATTATCAAACTGAAGAAGAGTATCTTATGTTACAATGATCTTGGAGACAAACCATTACCTGTCCCTGGCCTCTTTTGCCCAGTTACAATCTCCAGTGACTTCACTTTGTGAAGATGCAGAGGGTGTCTGCAGTGGCACAATCTCCCCTCTTTTCTGGCAATAGAAAACCTGTATTTGCTCTCCAGTTTCTCCTACTGGGACAGTGTGGTACCCCTCTGGATGTTGGATATTCCTCCCTAGATAGAATAAGAGATTGCTCACCTTCTTTTGACAGCATTCTCTCCCTTTCCCTCCTCTCTTCTACCTGTCTCTAACTTCCCTTAGTTCACAGTAGAGGGGTGCTTTTAGCTTTGGGTTTTTAACCCTTGTCTCCCCAGAACATGGTAGGGAATCTAATTTACTACATGTGGGTTCAACATGCATGATATTTATTAGAATTAACAGCTCTATAAGGTTAGGCAAGAACTTGCTTTTCATTGCACTGTGTGACTCTAAACATTATTAAACATGGTCATTAGAACACACTTTTCCATCCATTGAATGGCTGTGAACATTAAATATTTTGTTTTAATAAGTGCTTGCTTTTTCAGCTGCTGAGTGGCCTTAATCTTTTTTTTTTTTTTCCCCTCATTAAAAAATGTTGTTTTTCCAGCTCATGAGCCACTGAAAATACTGTTCAGGTTTTTTTCTCTTCCTTTTTTTTTTTTTTTTTTCCTTAAATTCCCTGATCAACTTATTTTTTTTTAAAAAAAAAAAAATTGGGACTTTTGTGGGCTTTGGAGAAAATAAGTTTGTT